>PNEQ01097410.1:0-27333 GCA_003012365.1 Medauroidea extradentata
ACATACGTTCAACTTATCAAAAGATTACTGGCTTTTCCTTGTACGTGGAGCTACTGCCCTATTTGACTGAGCCAATAAGAATGCCGCTATTTTAATATTTAATGCATGTTATTGGTCTGCAGACAGCTACGTTGTGTCAGTGTTTTCAAGGCTATGTTGACACAAAACATTTTCGCGATATACCATCATCTCTAGTTATTGGCTCAGCGACTTACACGAGTTGTCAAATAAGTCAAGGGCCAATTGCGGAAGCGACACGAACGTGCAGTTGCTGGAATCCTATCTTGTGCATAAAAGAAAACGCGTATTTTTCACGTCCCTACAAATGGAATATATTTTATGACTGCCATGTCTTCGGCTCTTGATTCAATACAGCCGAACCGAGCGAGGTGGCGCAACGGTATGACGTTGGACACGCGTTCGGAGGACCCGGGTACGATCCCCGGTTCCGGCCATCCTGATTTCGATTTTCCATGATTTCTCTAAATCGCTGCAGGTGAATGCTGGGTTGGTTCCTTAAGGGGGGAAGCTCCCTGCAAAGTTTTAATTGTTTTAATAATTTTTATATTTGTATGATACTTTATTTGTTTAATAGGCATACATTATCACATTTTTTACAGTAATGCAAATTTTCTAGCTATCATAGTTTTTGTATCATCGCATGTCGAAGTCAAAATTTGCATAAAACGGTTATAATACAAGAAACGAAAACCAACTGAGATACAGAAATGAAAAAATTCCCACTGAAACAGTGTTGCGGTCTACGTCTAAACATAAAGCAGCATTGAATATTGTTGTATTTTTATAGAATTGCTTAATTTAAAATAAAAAATTGTCAAAATGATGTATTTTTTTAAATACAAAAAATTTCAATGCAATGTTTGCATACATGTTAAGTTGTAGCCTGCGACACTGTTCTTCAGGGGGAACTTTTTCGTTTCTGTAAGTCAGTTGGTTTTCTTTTCATGTATAAAACAGTGATATGGAAATTTTGGCACTTACTTGCCATTGTACTAAACATATGAAAATTAGAAAAACTTTATTACTCTAAAAAACAGTCACAATATATGTTTACAAAACAAGCAATATCTAGTACAAATAATAAAATTATTAAAATAATAAACATTTTGCGTGATCTCCCCCATTAAGAGGGCGTGGTACGTAATTCAACGCTAAATACATTAATCTATAACTGTAGGTTTCTTGCGAAAATTAAACAATAGCAATCCTAGTTAATAGTTTTAGCCAACGTTTAAAAAAATAATAGTTTTCAGTGTTTTGAACTTCTAGGCACAATCTCTGACGCCGGAACCTCGTGCATTTAACTGCGATGCAAGAGATCACGCGTAACGAATTAATAATCCTGGATCAATATTTACTCAGAAAGTTGGCAAGTACCATTATCTAGGATTGTCATTGAGTATTTTATCCATACTGACTTCGAAAAAAATGTAGAAATCAATTGACGTTTACAGCGTTTATTTATCTACGACGCACTCTTAAAGACCACCGACTCCTCTCCCAGCTCATGTCATTGTACCGAGTTGCACCGTCTATAATGACCTCGTTGTCGACGAGACGTAAAGCCCACTTACCCCCCCCCCAACCCCCCCTCCTTTCAATAAGCTAGTCCTTTCCTTATGACAGTTTTCTTCTTAACATTTTGCAGGCTTCTATAACTGATGGTCGCGAGAGAAGCAAGTGACAGCCTAGTTTGCTTCTATAAATTTGCTTCCTTTCATTACAAATGTTTAGAGAAGAGGGAATTTTGGTGTGTAGCTGTTGCAAACATCATTTCCGAAAACTCTTTTAAAAAAAAACGCTTTTATTTTCATGGTAAGTAAATTTCTGCGGCTGTCTGTAATGAACTAAAAAATGTGTCATGAATTTCGTCCGTTATTTAACGAGTAGAGACCTGAAAAATTCGCGTTTTCGTTTAGGGGCATGCTAGAGTACCAGCAACTGTTGGTCTGTATCACGTTCATAATTGGCCGTTGACTTACTCAACACATCCTGGAAGTAGCTAAGCCAATAATAAAACTGTAATGGATTGCAGGCCTATTTCACAGTGTCAGCGAGCAGCTAATAAACAGCTGCTGTCTGCACGATTTCACATATATTCTTGGAGACTAGCCTACAGGTAAGTGAACTCGTGAATTTTTCCGGCCTCTATTAACGAGACACTGCACAACGTGCTAGCTTTTGGTATTATTCGAATAAGTACCGTTCTTGTAAGGAAAAGAAAACACTCCACTTGCATATACAGTACGTAAATTGGCATGAGCATGTAATTCAACTATATTACTTTTTATCACATAGTAGTGTTTAATGTCATAGTCACTTTGATTTATGAATGGCCGTGCCTTAGAACAGTCTTTTTTTTAAGTTATGGAATGTGTGTACAGTTTCATTAATACGAAGAAATTCTTCGCATTTTACCGAAGAAAAATTTGGACTCATATATTTTCTTGGGAACAGCCATTAATCAATGGGTTGATACTTGTTAGTAAGAGAAGAAAATGCTACATATACATACGAAACATTTCACAAACTAAGTTAAGCAGCACTTGCAAAAATGTCGAATTAACCATGTACAAACTTGGCTTTTGAACCCGCTTATTTTGAGTTGTAAATTTATTTGAAGAATTCGAAATTAAGTACTTTGCACAGTATAGTTAAAAGACAAAATTACTGTAGAGTAAATGAGAAAAAAAAATAATACAGACACTGAAACATATTTTTGTGAGAGTTTATAAACACTGAAACCTATATTGTGCTTGTATCTTTGAACATAGTTTGTAGAGTAATATTATTTTTTGCTTTGTTTAGAAGGATACTTTTTTGTCTGGTTTGAGCGGTTCTCTCATAATCAGTTTATATATATATATATATATATATATATATATATATATATGTAACCTCAGATAAACTTGGGGCGATGAAACTTGGAAGGGCGTGAAGGGAGGAATGGTTGGTAAAGGGAGGTGGGTGGGGAATGGGACGCATGGTTGGAACCGGAGTTGGCGCGAGAATAAAAAAAAGTCCACCCCCATCCCCCTTTAATCGTCGGTAGTTAGGAAGCAGCAGCTTGCAGGGGCCGACGAAATGTTGGGGCAGAAAAGGGGCTGAGGTTCGGACCGCGAGGGAGAGGGTACAGTTGGAAAAGTTTAAAGTATAACACATAACCAACTATTATGCCACATGTGGCCGCCGGGCAAATAAAAAGAAAACTTCTCCGGCCCTGAACTCCTCCCTTGTCCGCACAGTCGATCGGTTTGGTCTTTTTTTTTCCTGCCCCTCCCTCTCGCTACTTTTTTACTGCTAGACTTTCCCTTGCCCTGCGACGATCGCCACCCACTTTCACCCCTTGCTGACCAGTCATCAGAAGGGCAGTCCCCCCCCCCCAACTCCCTAGCCCAAAAGTTCGAAAAGGGGACAGAGGTTATGGGGTGTTTATTAGGCCGTGGTCACGGGACACGACGAGGACGGAGGGAAAGTTTGTAAGACCTCCTCATCCACGTACCTTGCAAGTTCTTTGCCGCAGCAAGATGGCGCTGCTTCGGGAAGCATGCCAAAATATTACCGCTTTCTGGACCCGTCCTGATCCCAGAAGCATTTACGAAGTTTTAAACATCGCCGGTGTGGCAGAGGTTAACATAAATACATCACGAGGTTTGACATATTAAATTGTATGGATGGAGCTTTCAGCGTCGCTCAGAGTGTTTTCTGTCGCAGGTCGTGTTCGTTGTAAGTTATTGAAAAATCAATGCTAATTATCCGAAAAAAAAGTATTTTAATTGGGCCGTCGTAAATCATTTTGAAATTAATGTTTTTTGTTCATTTTGGGTTTTAAGAAACACTTATTTAAAATATATCATTACAGCTGTCTAATAAAATACATTTACCTTGTGATACACTTCTGAATCCTTAGTATCCGAACACTAATTATGACGTAATGAGTCAAGTATAATTTTTTAAAAGTCAGGACTTGATTCAAGCTCTCGCCAAGTAGCTGAATCCGAAGGCTAATGAATAGTGCTAAAACTCTGTCATAAGAAATTTGTTAGTACACAAGACTCCCGATTATCCGTGCGCTAATTATCCGATTTGCGGATTATCCACGCAAAATATTTCCCTTTAAGTTATTAAAAAAGTTGTAAAAATTTGTTGGACAAATTTTTTGGTTATTGCATATTGCATATTGTTGAATTACGTGTAATCCCCGCAACCATACTTTGAAGGCTTGAAGAATATTTTGGCCTTTTCCAGCAGACGAAACAATAAGTTCCTCGCATGAATGGATTTACTAGATTGTTCCATTTGTCGCACGTAAATGGATTAACAGGATTTTTCCTTGGATAATTAAAATATTAATAATTATTTTTATTTGTATTTTTATATTATGAGCGCATACCCCCTAATCATTATTGCGAATAATCGTCTACTGTATTAGATTGCTGCATTTTATTGTAGGAATGAATTTGACCTTTTTTCTTTCTACTCAGATCTAAGAAAGGGTAAACATGGATTATCCGCGATTTTGGATTATCCGAGGCATCGGCACCCTCCATTAGTGCGGATAAACGGGAGTTGACTGTAGGTAATTTCAATTATAGTAATGTTATGATTTGCAGACGAGAAATGCTGTACAAGGAAGAGACCCCGAGAGCCCAGGCCGCCGAGGTCTGTGGGCCTACAGTGTTTCGACCAATAGGATTGTATTCGAGAACTGGTAAGAGTGCGTGAATGATATCTCCTTATTAAGGGGTATAGAAGGTAAGCTATCGAGCCAACGACTGTAATACTCATTCGTCTATAAAATCGGAATTACACATCACAACTCAATGGGATTTTTTGTCGAGTTTATGTATTATAAATAGACGTCAATTTACGTAGCACTATTAAGTAGTATGATTTGTTTTCAAGCAAAAAATTAAACATTGTTTTTAGAAAAATAAGGTCTTGAAACTAAACCCATATAAATTGAAAAAAAATATATAATTTTTATCATTATTAAAATTATGATATACAGGTCTCTGTAGTAACCAAATTTCACAATTTCTTGCGGGTTAGATCTGGAAATAATTTTAACATCCATAAACTTCTGTGCGGGACGTTTTCTGATAGTAAAACCGTTTTCAAATCAAAACGCGAGTATTTTTGGTATTTAGTTGTTATAGAGATCTGGATATTGTCATATTAAATATTATTAATATTGAAGTTTTTAATTTTTACGGATTTTGAGGTTTAAGCCCTTATTTATTCTAAAAACAGTTTTTAATTGGACAACTTTGCCTTTGAGCCCGACGACACGGGAGGTGTGTTCCTGGATCGAGCTTGGGATAGGCCCTTTCCTTCGTTCTTCTGAGATCTTGTTAAATCTCGCCTACATAGTAATATTATAGCAATATATCGTTGTCGTAATCAGTTGATGGATATAATCCTCTGCATGTATATACAAAATGTTGTAGTAGTAAAATTTAATGAAACTACTGTAATACCTAAAACTTTGCTAAGGATGTAGGCAAGACGTGGAATGTGTTTACTTGTAATGATGTGACGTGTTTGAATGCGCTGGGACGCCATGATTGGTGAGCGCAAGATCGATTGTAGGGGGAGGACGGCCTCCCGGACTGTGGAGAGGTGTATGAACGGCATTCTATTGGTCGTGACGGAGATGTAAACACGTATCGTAACCAAGAGAAGCTATCCCACGTATGAGATGTTGAACAATACGTTAATGAAATGATTTATGTTGTGTATTTCTGAAGAGTCTTCGCCGGTGTCGACTGCCCACCTTTGACGCGTGGGAACAGCATAGCGATAAGAGCCAGTGTCCCACGCTTGACGAGAAGCATATCGCCTCTATTCGCAGCGCGCCAAACTGGCGTGCAGCGTTTTGCGCCTCAGTTAAATGCACGAGGTTCCGGCGTCAGAGATTGTGCCTGAGAAGTTCGTAACACTAGAAACAATTTTGTTCAAAACGTTGGTTAAAACTATTGTCTAGGATTGCTATTGTCTGATTTTCGTAAATTGGCTTCAAGAAACCTACAGTTATGGAATAATGCTTTTAGCGTTGAATTATGTACCACGCCTTCTTAAGCGGTGACCAAAACATTTCATTTTTTAATAGTATGAAGTACAGAGCACCGCATGCCTCTTACTTAGCACTTTACGAATTCAGGTAATAATTACGGAGTTACTTTGGCCATTTTGAGAAGTCCGAAAATCGTGTTTCTTACAAGCGTGCTTAATTTTTGAAAACATAGAAGCGCAGTTTCAAGTGTGTGTTCTTTTCGTAGGTAAACATAATATGAATAAGTTAAGTGGTTTCGCGTAACAGAATACGCGTAACACGTTGCAACGCCGTCTATGCGCCAGTCGAGGAATCCTCTTAAGGTTGCCGCCTACCTGTGCGTTAAAGTGACGGAGACATAGGGACTACCTTGACGCACTCATAAAATGCCGCAACGCCTCAACGAGCCAAGCTCTGAACGAGCACCCAAGCTTCCCGCTGAAACGCTACGGTACACTAAGCGGTAGAAAGTCTGTGTAGTTCATTCGGGATAAATTGAGCACTAAAAATTTAACCTTTGAAAAATACCATTATCCGTTGCTGCATATAATTGGTGGGTCAGATCCCATAGTGAACCAAGTCAATTTTTTCTTCCTAAATCGGAAGTTGTTTTCTTTTACCCCTAATTAAACGTATATATGATTAAATAAACACGATCAATGAATGTAATAAGAACTACTTTATGTACATCAATACTGATTTTCATGGTTCATGTCTGAATTTTAAACTTATTTTACCAAGCATTTAAAAAAGTAGGACTTGGTTCAGTATGGCATCAGACCCTTCCAATTTAACATTAATCATAGTTGGCTTATTGCGTGTGCGGTTGGTTGGCAGCGAAATAGCCGAATATAGTTACGTGTATTTTCGTATTTTAATACAACACTGAAGCAAAATAACTGAAATCTTCATACTTGTATTTTCTATAACTAATAAAAAATTGTTATCAACCTATATAGGTTTCTACCGACTGCAGAACTTACCCTGCACGCGCAAACATTAAGTGAGGTGTCCAGAGAGGTTTGACATTTTCCGTCGTTGACCATTACGCGCGGAAAGATACGAATTGGTTGAAAATAAAAACATGGCAAGACTTTTTTGGAGTGCTCACTTTGTTCCGAATCGCCTGCAGTAAAGATCACTGCACTTCTAGATCCGAGTTTCATATACATCCGGTTATTACATATTAATGTACGGCAGTCAGGAAAATCCGTTTTTAGCAATGTTTGAGGCCTTAGAAATAGTGTTTATAATAACCATGAGATTCCGGCCTTGTCTGAAGTGTGTGTTTTTTTTCGTACGTTGGCACAGTGGGCTCACGTGTAATAGATTCGTAGGAAAAACCTGTTTACGAATACACAGCGAGTCTGCGACGCATTTTAAGCGCGTGGAAGGTTACTCAATCACCCACTGCGTTCGAGCAACCTTGAGGGATGCTACAAGCGGTGGCGGCTCGTGGGTTGTGGCCAGGTAGGGCTGCAGTTGCCAAGAGCTGTACAGGGTTGTGCGCTGGTTGACTCTACAGCCACTGACACGCTGATCTGCCCCTTACTACTGAGTGGTCACAACATATCTAGTAGCCGGCAAATATTTTATGGTCGTTGGTCTACAGCGCGTTCATCAAGAGTGTACAGTTCCGACTATCTGCAGCCCCACATGGCAACAACCCACGAGCCGCTACTGGCTACAAGCCTGCTCTAACTCTCCCTATTTCTTGATAACAGCCCTTCCGGTCTGTAGCCTAGCACATCATTCCAGCATTGTTACTTAAAATAATAAATTTTCTACAGTAATAGTTCATTGAGTTACTTCCGGTTGGTTAGCCTACCTAGGAAGAACAGTAACAGGGTGAAGGGAGAAAAACAACACGCATTCCTAACCCTCGGGAGGTGACATTAAATTTCATCTCCCTGGCCGGGAATCGAACTATGGTCCATTGACCCACAGGTCAGGACCTCTAAATACTGAACTGAAAGGTCGGACTTTATATACGACACATTTCCTTACAAGCACTATCTTTTTAACATTAGTCAATTTAGAATTAGGCCCTTTTCACGTTGATTAACAATTTGTACACCTTGGCTTTGTAGGCATCGTGTTCTTATAGACCGTTTAGGGTAAAATTTCAATCCGGACCGAAGCTGGAGTGGACTGAGGAATCCATATCGAGATTTTACTATAAACACTTTGTTGTGAACTGAAGTAGGAGTGAAGCGAGATAGCCCACTCCACTTGTTGAGGTGGACTGGAGTGAAGAATCCGGATTGAGATTTTACTGTAAACACAGACTGAACTGAAAAGAAAACCCGCAGGACAAAGTTGCCGCTATATTGTGTTGTTAGGTGTTGTGGTTATGTTAAAAAAAGAACAGAGAACACATTATAATTTAACAGAAAGCGTTAAAAGCAGGTATTTGTAAAGCTAAACAGCTTTTATAAAGCAAACGGAACAAGACAAGTGGTGCATCTCATTAAGAAAAGCCTTATTTGGAGCAACTCTTATTTTTCGTTTGTCATCTGTTCTCTGATTCGTACTCTTGCCGATAGATAACATTATTACGTTTTCAGTCCAGGTTGACTTCAACTTGGCTCTTGTTTTCAGTTCAATCTGGATTGTGACATTTACCGTAAACACAGTTTGTCGATCCATGTTCGCTACACATTCACTCCGGGTTGACTCCACTTCAGGTTCAATCTGGATTGCAGTTTTACCCTAAAGGTAGTATTAGAAAAGTGATTGTAAGCTCAGGAAGAATGGAAGTCTGTTTTCCCTGGAAACTAAGTGATAATGCAGCATTAAGTAAGAGCCTACATCTTGGACGAGCACTAGAAGCGTGGGCTGCAAACACTTTCTAGCTGCTATGTGTTGTGTCGTGTTACGTATTCAGCTGTGTGTACGTGGTATTACGCGAGGCGTGGTTAGTCCTGACGCTCTCTAGAAGTGTGTAGCACTTGCGAGAAACCGGGTGGCAAAGTGGCTCAGCATCCTCTTCGATTCTATCCCTTCGCGGCCTCCGTATCCCACACCATCGACACCCTCAACTTCTTCAACCCTCCCACCCCCTCCTCTTAAATCTACACCATCCCCACCACCCCGCACCCACTTGCTACAGACCGCCGTCAACGAAAAATGTTGATCCGCCTCGCGAACCATCCTCGGGAGACCCATCCCGTCGGATTGGCGCAGGATGCGATCGGAACAAAGACGCATTCGCGGAAAACTAGATCCCTTCTTCAACCTCTTCCCCTCCCCCAGTCTTCATGCCAGCCGTGAGAACTAGATCCCGCTCCCGGTCGCGTTCCGTCGTCGGGGTTGATTTGAAGGGGTTCCGAAGAAAGAGGAGGGTAGGGGGGATGTTACAGCGGCATTTCAACCGCGCGTAGGAGATGGCTTCTCTGTGGATTGAAAAAAACATGTAGGAGGCGACATACTCTTCCATGCTTGGCGACCGTGCGGGTGCTAAAGTCAACACATTCTTTGCTCGTCCTTTTTTTTTTTTCCACGTCGAGACGAAGAACGGAGAACTCGAGTGGAAGTGTTTCCTTGAAGGATCTGTATGTATCTGGCTGTCCCAATTCCATGGGAGTCTTTGTACGTCTGACAGAAAAACTGTCGTCCCTTGTCCACTGGAGTAAAATCTTTGCGCGGCCGAAACGTTGTCTGTGCATCGATTACAAGAGATATGTCGTTTCCTGTCAATGAAGAGAACACGGCATAGTTGAGGAGTGTGAAAAATCTTGTTGAATTATTTCAGTAACTGGCGAAGAACATATTCTACCGTAAGGTTTGGACCTATTATCCAGGCGTATCGAGCAATACTTTAGCTACGTTTGTAGTAGTCAGAATATGGTTAATTAACATATTTGATAGGCCTACTCACCGTTAAATTTTTCAGTGTGCTCAATCACTAACGTGTACCAACGTATAACTTAACGTAGTAACTCATTTTATATTAAGGGCGCTGTCTACCTGGTAGCCTTGATTTGAGCAAGGATAGGGGTATATGTGTTAAATTATGTTAACTGGGGCTCAGTCACAGTACAACACAGCATACATACAAGTTTAGTTAATTTAGTATACACTTTACTGATTTATAAAAAAGTTTAGGAACAATATACCTTACCTACTTACTTAGCGCTCCTATATGCACGTGTGGCAAATTTACAAACTATGTTTTAGACTTAAGGTAAAGATATAGATAACACTTCAAGTAGTGTTTCTTAAAATAAACTTTCTCCTAACACACTGTAACAGTCTTTGTGGCCAGCTGTACAGGGCTCCTAAGATACAGTTTCGAAGGTCCTCAAAAATTATTTTTTTTTAGAGTAATGTAGGTCTACGTATATGAACTGCAACATATGGATACAAGAAAAACTACATCAGTAGCTTGCATTGGAATTCTCTGCGTACACTCTAAAACTAGTTTGTAAAGTTGCCACACGTGCGTATAGGAGCGCTAAGTAGGTATGGTAGAATTGTTTCCCAGACATCCATGGTCTAACTCCTTTTTTAAAACAGTCAAGTGTATACTGAAGTTACCAGACTTGTATTGTAGCAACTGTAAAAATTTGCATATTTACAAGATTGAAGTATGGTAACTGTCCCATTCTGCGTTTACGTTAATTACTTCCTAAACATTTTAGGATTTTTTTTTTCAGAGCGTAGCCTCGGCAAATAATATTAGGTCCGCTACTCAAAATCAAACTGAGGCCAGTCGCCAATGGGGAGCCTGAACACAGTTTCAGTCGCTTGCGCATAAGGTCTATATGACACTCGATGTACGTGTCAGGGTCACCCTAGTTGTTCCCTTGAGCTGCTTGCTATGAATGCTTGTCGCTGTATCTATTTATTTCCGAACTGTCACAGTTCTGTGAAATTAGAATAACTTTTTTTTGACACAACGGTCCTTAGTTTGCCGTATTCACTGTAATTTCTTTTGTGAAGTATGCAATGGATTTTTTGGACTTTGAAATTGTATTAGTATAAAAAGTTAATGGAATAATTTTTGTAAAAACTGTGTAGTCAACCAAAGACACTGGTCTCTCAGGAATTATTTAGTGAGTGAGAGATTTTGGTCAGCGCTTAACAGCGAGGTCTTTAGCTCTGGTAAGGGTTGACGTAATGTCAGTATGGCGCAGTGCCGTAATGAATAGGCGGGGGAAACGGGAGATCCCCGAGAAAACCCGCTGACCAGCGGCATCGTCCGGCACGATTCCCACATGCGAAAATCCGGGGGCCGACCCCGCCGGGAATCGAATCCGGATCGCCTTTGTAGGAGGCGAAGGTCTGACCTCTCGGCAGCCGCGGCCCCTGGAATAATTTAGATACGTGCAGTTGATGGCCTCTGGAATTAATTTTACAGGAATATAACGTATATTCACACTAACGACGCTCTACATAATGAAGAAATTTGAATTATTTAGTTTGTAAATGTAGAAATTAACTTGCAGCACCTAAGCTGAGTTGGCCTTGTCGTAAAAGGGTGCCCGCAGTGGCCGAATTATCAAACCATTTGCCTTCCACCAACGCAGTCCGGGCTTGATTTCCAGTGGAGTCGACCCGGATTTTTCTCACGTGTGGGAATCGTGCCAGACGATGCCTCTGGTCGGCGGGTTTTCTCGGGGATCTCACATTAACCCACTCCTACATTCTGGTGCTGCTCCATACATCATGTCATCCTTCATCTGCACTAAAACCATGGTGTTAGTTGCTGACCGATATCGTCATACAAACAACATTTGTAGTTTTACTAACAACATATTGGCTTTCCAATAATTTTCCTGGTAAAAGTCCTAAAAATTTTAAGTGTGTTGAGCAAAGATTACTGATACTGCAGGTATAAAAGGTGAGTCAGAACGTAGTTATATTATTTACCGTTATGATTACCAAGATCCTCGCCTGGAGGACGGGCTAGCGACGACGACAGTGCAATCAGGTCAGTAGCTACACAAGACAAGGGCCAAGACATGCCACCGTCCGTCGATAGCCGAGCACATTCATCACGAGCCTCCGGCATCATGCTAACGGCGAGGTCTAAGGTGCCCGAAGGGCCATCTATAATAGAGTAGAACACGAACTTAACTATATAAACATCTGTTCCCCTCCTATCTAAATTATGTAGTACAATCTTATAGTATTCTGTAAACTAAACTATGTTGAGCAAAGCCACCGCAATTAGCTTAATATATTTCATTTAATCGCAACCCTCACCCTTAATTCAACAGCTTAACCAGTTTCAGTAAAAATTGTCTACCTCAGACTATAGCCACCCAACCAAGCTAACTCGTGTGTAAAACAGGTCAAATACTCGTTTTACAATATACGTTGTAACAGCTTGTTAAAAACACTAGTCTAAAATGTTTGGGGATAATATTACCCCTAAAATTCACTTTAAAATATAATTTCTCAAAATAAAGAAAACTCTTTATTCTAAGCAAAGACACAATGAACAGAGTTTAAAGACTAAAATATCAAATTGTTCATTTCTCGTTGAACTGTTTCTTAAATAAATTAATCCCATTTTTATCCGCGTTAATTAACATCAGTACTCAAACTGGTAGTTTTTTTATTATTTTAAAAACTCATTTCATCTAATATTATTTTCGGTAGAGCGCAGATTGACTTCATCTCATCTCTCCTTAACCGCGACAATTTGGGAGCTGTTGAATATGAATTGCTTCGTTACACTTTCATCGCTAAAAAACTTCCGTGAAAACGTTGATGCTGTTGAAGAAACTCTCCCGACACTTATAAATCAGCAAATTTCTACATAACTAACACAAGAATTACGGAAAATATTTTTTAAATACACACAATGTTACATGGTACTTGTTTAATATATTTTGGTTGATATTAGCGAATCGAAAATTTTCACGTATTTTAATGTTGCACTTTAATATTGCTGCAAAACATTACGTTTATTGCAAGAGAAATCTTACGTAGTATATAGTTGATAGGTTACCTACACTTTAGTGCTTAAATTTGCAGAGTTTTATTTAATCCCTAAAATATAGCAATATGGCTACACGAGGGAAGGTACTAGCTGGAGGTAGATGCCAACTATGCGTGTTTATGTAAGTTTCAAATACTACTTTAACTTTTTTTAAATAAACTCATAGCTCATGCCTGACTCAGACAAATGTCCAACTAAGATAAAATCCAACCGTAATATTTTTGCACATTGTGGCTTTAAAAAATCTTAAGATTGTGTTGCATTTTTTTCCGAGTTATCTTATAGCAATTAATTACACTTACGTGAATGCAAAGTTGGTGTTATATCCTTACAGTGAAGTTGTGCGGATTTATACTTTACAATAAGCACAGTTTTTAAGAAAATCTGGTCACCTTTCTGTGTCGGTTAAATTCATATTCCTATCTGTTTGTTGCTAACATGTGCGTATATTTTAATGTAAATACGCAAAAATTAAAAAAAAAAAATTGTATTTAATATTTTATAACAATTTTACAGCATACATTTGTAATTGGTTTGAAATTCGATCTGTCAGTTTGTAATAAGCATAAACGCATTTTCTGGTGGCAAAGTGTGAATAATGTGCCTAATCGATATAAGTCACTAAAAATTAATAAAAAATATTGTGTAAAAACAAAAAAAATCATTCGTTTAAAAAACTATTTGTATACTAGCCTATTACTTACGACTGGTTCTCATATGTTATGTATATTAATACTGCACATGAATACATAAAATAAATGTCTAACTGGATTTAGTTACTTGGACATACTCCATTGCGATATATACGACTGTCTAAGAAAACTTAAAAATATTAGAACAACATAAATAAGCATAGTATGCTTTAGTCAACACAATACACGCACAACATAAAATTGCATAAATGGAATAGGGTCATATAAAACAAGGACAAACAGATAATTAATGAAAATAATAAAAATCGAAAATCAAAAGTAACCCAAGAAGCCTAACCTAGGCTAACAACTTCAGTTTGAGGTCTGCTTTGGGAAAGGGACAAACAGAAAAAAATTATGACGCACAAAATAAAAATACGACACGCAAATGAAGCGAAACAAAACCGGTGAAAACCCATGGTTTTCCAGTCTCCTCGTCAGTCGCACTCGTGTCCCTGAACCCTGTGATCCAGTTCCCGAAACGTCGTTACACTGTCTGTCTGGAAAACTACTGTGTTTTGTTTCGTCTTATCGTTGTGTCGTTTGTTGTTTTCCGGTTCGTGTCTGATATCTACTGTGTTTTTGTCATTTCTCATCGTTGTGCCGCGTGTTGTTTTCTGTTCGTGTCTGATATAATACCGGTTTTGTTTCGCCTCACTGGTGTGTCGTATTTTTAATTTATTTTGTGGGTCATACACTCTTTCTTTTTGTCCCTTGTCAAAGCAGATCTCACTCTAGGGTTGTCTGCATTGGTGGTATCTTAGGTTTCTTCGGTTATTTTTTATTTTTATTATTTTCATTTATTATCTGTTTGTCCTTGTTTTATTTGACCTGACTACATTTATGGAATTTTGTGTTGTGTACGTATCATGTTTATTAAAGCATACTCTGCCTATTTATGTTGTTATTTTATTCTAAGTTTTCTTTTACAGTTATCTATATCGCAATGGAGCATGGTCAAGAAACTAAATACAGTTATTACACAGTTCTTTCAAATATTAAATTCATGTCTAAGTTAGTGCAATTGGAAATAAGTTACATATAAACGGATTGTTTTACAAGATAACGAATATTCGTTTCCAATACCTTTATTATGTACTAATTTTCAGGCAAATATTAAATTACTTTAGTTGTATTTTCGCCCATATCCTTGAAATTTCTGTGGTTTATAAAAACAATGAAAATATTTTAAGGCAGCAACATTTTTCCTTAGTGTTGGTAATAAATTCGTATACACATTCTTAAAGATGGAAAAATAAGAGGTCGTTAATTAGTTCAAATGAGCGAGCGAGAGAGAGCTAGCTTGTTTCCGAGAAAAGTGGACTAATTGGTTCGTCCAATGGTTGCTTATTTACGAGGAGACGAAGCAGAGGTAAAACACAGCTTCGTCACGAAGGCAACACGGAACGCTCTTTGAATTATTTAAGCCTTTAAATCTCCGCAGCGATGATTCACAAATAACTCGCAACTGCGTGAATTTGCAGATAATTATGTTGCATTCAAATAAGTTACGGCTTGTAACTTGGCGATATGAAAAGAGGTTTGAGATATTTTTAAGAGGACTATGTACCCGATGTAAGATCGGTGTCGTCAGCGTATCGCGCCTTATATTTATACTCGAAACTGTTATAAATTTATTCTCGAGACGTTTCTCTACGAAAAGAAAACGCTTTTCCCACAATTATTCTATAACATCGTTTTTAAACATGCATTATGCAATAGTCACTGATGTAACTCCAAAAATATCACACGGAATCGTAAGACATAAAACTAAAAGCTTACTTTGGCCTTTGCTATATACAGCACATAAATACCACTGATCGGTCACCGTCTTAAGTCCCACAGAAAAAAAAAATGGCCAGTACGTTAAGTCAGTTTAGCGCGCCGAACGGAAGCCATGCGGTTTTCATCAAGCGGGTTAAGTTACGTAGGCCTCTTAAGGCCTCGCTCTTTAGTTTAGTAGTGGTTTCGAAAATATTTTTTTAAAACGCCAATCAATACATGTATCAAAAATTCATTCTGGCAGTTTTAACACTTATATATCATCGTTTGTATCTGAATTTTTTTGTTGCAATGCACTAAACCGATTTTTAGATTTTTACCCCTGAAATATCACATATTTTGTTGTCAGAATAAGCCACAACAAAGCAAAATATTTTTTTCTTGCAAACGGCACGTGATTTAAAAAAAAAACGCTCTGGCAAAATTGTGTATCGTATGACTGTACACAGTCTCAAATTTTTTTCGATGTATTTGATTTAAAAATATTCAAGTTATTTGCAATTGTTTGAAATAAATGAAAGATCATGGCCTTAACAACGAAGTCTTGAAAGCAAGTGAGGGTGAATGAGGTGAACATGGAACGGCTCTAATTGCGCATTAATTTTTTTTTAAAACGTTTATTCAGTGTTTAGCACTCATTGATCGTGTTTTAACAGACGATTTCTATCAGTTTTAAAATGTCTGTTAATTGTTTAGTTCTCATTGTTAGTGTTGTAATCAACGCTTTTCATCAGTTTTGCGTAATTTTTTACTCAAATATATATTTTAATACCTGATAAGGGGTGACTTTGTACACGAGAGGTGCCATCGAGTTTAACTATTTTTATTTTACATAACTGTCAGCTGTGAGTAAATATTAGTTACATGTCATGCGGATATGTATTATTAGGAATTTGTGGGAAGTAAATTTCTTTATTCAGGGCTGCCGTACATGCAAAAAAATAATTTTTGTAATGTCCGGAAGTCGCTCCACGTGTTCAAAGTCACCCCTGCTTACAGTATGTGTTGTGTATGTCGTAATTAGCCAAGTAGTGAAACTAGTTCATAAGAGTGCGTGGTAGATAAATAAACGCTGGTAACATCAATTGCTTTCTACACTTTTTTCGAAGCCAGTATGGATAAAATACTCAATGACAATCCTAGATAATGGTATTTGCCAACTCTATGAGTAAATATTTATCCAAAATTACTAATTCGTTATGCGTGATCTCTTGCGCCGCAGTTAAATGCACGAGGTTCCGGCGTCATAGATTGTGCCTCAGAAGTTCATAACACTGGAAACAATTTTGTTAAAAACGTTAGCTAAAACTATTGTCTAGGATTGCTACTGTTTAATTTTCGCAAATTGGCTTCTAGAAACCTACAGTTAGGGCCTATATATTATATGCTTTTAGCGTTGAATTATGTACCACGCGCTCTTACGCGCGGAAGTACTAAGATGTGGCAGGCCCCTCACATTTCCTGACGCGAAGAACAGATGCTCCATGACCCGAGGATCTCCGGCAGGCCAGATGCTTATCCGACGTGCTCGATTCTTCTGCGAAAATCCCTCGGCGTTCTTCTCTTCCCAACCTTCTGTCCAACACCCTTCGCCGACACACCCATCCACCTTCCTCCCTGATGTGTGCAGAAGTTCTGGCAGAAGGGAAGGTGTGTTTTACTGCCTGCTCTATCGGGTGCCATCAAATGTCTCCCCCCTCTCCTTCACCGAAGTGGTTCGATATCCACAGGAAATAGGCACACTCTTTCCTGGCCCCACATGTCGGGGACGCAAAAAAATTACAACCGATAATCTCCCCCCCTCTCTCTCTCTCTCTCTTCTCTACACAATCACCAGGTCGAAATGGGTTCGATTCCCGGCGTAGTCGGTCCTCGGATTTTCGCTTGTGGGAATAGTGGCGGACGATGCCGCTGGTCGGCGGGTTTTCTCTGGGATCTCCCGTTTCCCCCGCCCCCTCATCAAGGCACTGCTCCACCCCTCACCCGCGTTGAGGCCTCGCTCTTTAGTCTTGCTGTGGTTTCAAAAAAAAAAAAAATAACGCAAATTAATACAGATATCACAAATTAATTCTTACAGTTTTAACACTTATATATCATCGTTTGTATCAGAATTTTTCTGTTACAATACACCGAACAGAATTTTTAGATTTTGCCCCTGAAATATCACATATTTTGTGGTCGAAATTAATTTTTGCTAGCAAACGACACATTATTAAAAAAAACACTCTGTCAAAATTGGGTATCGCATGACTGTACGTAATTTTTTCAAAGCATTTGGTTAAAATTATTTCAAGTTATTTGCAATTGTTTGAAATAAATGAAGAGTGCGTAGTAGAGAAATAAACGCTGAAAACATCAATTGAATTCGACACTTTTTTCGAAACCAACATGGATCAAATACTCAATGACAATCCTAGATAATGGTATTTGCCAACTTTGTGAGTAGGTAAATATTTATCCAGAATTACTAATTCGTTACGCGTGATCTCTTGCACCGCAGTTAAATGCACAAGGTTCCGGCGTCAGAGATTAGCCTCAGAAGTTCGTAACACTGGAAACAATTTTGTTTAAAACGTTAGCTAAAATTATTGTCTTGGAATGCTATTGTTTAATTTTGCATGTTGGCTTCAAGATGCTTTTAGCGTTGAATTAAATACCACGCGCTAACAGGAATTACATGACTTCTCTAAGCAATCAAAGCTCTGTGTCAACATCTTCAAATGCGTGACCAGAAATTCCAAATAGTCTTCAGGATTTGTCACAGCACCAACTAGTAATCGCATTGCAATACGCTAAGGGTATTCAAGTGCGATTAAGTAATAATTTTATGTTTATTTGAAAAAATGTTAGTTTTGTAGACGTTACTCGTGAGTTCAGTTTTCTCTTACGAAAATTTTTAGCTCTCATAGTTTTCTCATAACGGTGCGTCAAAGTCAAAATTTGTATGTTCTGCTGCCATGCAATTAGTTAAAACCAATTGACTTAACTAAGTTAAATAATTCACAGTGAAATAACATACTATCGGCTACGGAATAAAACATTACAAAATATCCCACGAACTAGTTTTGTATTTTAAAAACATTGCTAAATTTGCAACTTTTTTCGGTAATTTGATATTTTATTAAATTAAAAATATTTCGTTGTGGTTTTTTAACAATGTTTTATTGCATAGTTCATGGGGTGTAAGTTCACAGTGAATTATTTTGTTTAAGTAGGTCAGTTGGATTTCACTACTTGCATGGGAGTGTAACAAGCACAATTTGACTTTGACATCCCGTTATGAGAAAACTATGAGAGCTAAAATTGTTCAGTAAGAGGAAACTGCACTCACAAGTATCGTCTACGAATCTTATACTATTTCATATAAATATAAAATTACGATTTTATCGCACTTGAACACCCTTAAGGGCGCAGCCTACCTTCGCGTTTGTCTGTGAAGTGACAGAGCTACATATACGAGTGGCCTTGAAGCGCGCGTCAAATGCCACATCGTCACACCGAGCCAAGCGCTGAACTAGCCTGTAAGATTCCTGCCAATCAAGCATTACTATGGGACTTTACGTGGTGACCATATTATTTTATTGGTTCAGCGTAAGTTTTATTTAAATTTCACATACATCCGGTTAATGCATTTTGAAGTACGGCAGTTTGAAAAGGCAGTGTTTTGCAATGTTGGAGGGCTTAGAAACCGTATTTTTAATGAGTATGAATAATAATTCAACACTCACGTTTTGCCCTTGTCAGAAGCATATTTTCTTTTCCTGCATTAGACAGCTGTCACGTGTGAAATAGTTTCGTAAATAAATATATATTTACGAACACACTGCAACGAATTTTATGCGCGCAGTTGTAGGTGCCCTTAAGATGGCATTTTGATCCCGGTTGACTTGCGTTTATATATATACTAGCTACCCCGACAAACGTTGTTTTGTCACATAAATAACTTATTGTAAGTGTGTAAGGATGTGTTATATAAATGTAAGAGGTATAATAATATATATATATTAATAAATAATAATAATATAGCAGCGACACCTGGTGGGAATAGACTGGTATCAGCTCGTGGGGATAACTAATCAATTATCACTGACACAGTTATCGACCGGGTTCTAAAATTATTAAATTAAAAATATTTACTAAACAATAGCACTTAGGAGTATAAAAAAAAGATAAAAACCTATTCGCAGACCTACCGAATGTATATACAAAATTTAATTGAAATCGGTTAAGCCGTTTCGGAGGATTATGGAAACAAACACTGTGACACGAGAATTTTATATATTAGATAGATTTTTTTTTCATAAATCGGCTTTTAGAGAGGTTGTTTTACGTGTTGCATGTCGACAGGGCACAAGTTATTCCTTAGTTCATTATATTTTGAATCCACACGGTGCAGCGACTGTTACTGTTGTGACCACTACATTTGTTCGCACAAGATAATGCACCGATGCGTGTGGTAGGATAATGACATATATTAAAATATGCAATAATTATAAAGCAAAACAACAGTCCCAGGCAAATAAACGTCACAAAACGCCTACCAATTAAAACATACAACAGAATAGAAGGTGGCATATAAACAAACACACAAAAAACCAGAGGAAGCTGATGTAAACAAACAATAGCAAAGTGGAAGCAATGTAACGACTAAATCAAGACTGGTCTACCGTACACACCGTCGAAGTAAGATACTAATTTACACAAATGAATAGACTCACTCGTCTTAATAAACAATTGACTCCGTATAAAAATATATTATATGAGATCTCTTGAGTTTGGGGTTGTTTAAAATAATTATTTAATTGTCCGTGTATATTATTGAATTAAAATATTTTCTTTAGTTTTCTTTTCGAATAAATTAAAACCATATATATGTAAATCACTATTAATTAATAGTCCTTAAATACTAAAAAAGGCTACTCAAATTAAAAAAAAAAAAAAAACACTGTAGCCCAACTTGGGTAAGCTCGAACTACTGTAGCAAGAAAATATAGCTGTAATTTAATGTCAACTTTACTGAAATATTTTTAATAAATCAAAGTTACTGAATAACACAAATTATCGTTAATGCAAAATAAACAAGTTAATATCAATGTTCAAATAATATTAAATGAGCCTGAATTTAGTAAATATAGTAAAAAATCAATGTGCGTATTATTTAAGTCGTGTTGTATTTTATACGGTACAATAATCGATTTATTGTTATTATTTTGGCAGCCGTTTGCCGTTATAAGGTAATGACGGTACTGAGGTAGCTACAGTTTCAGAACTAACCTCGCGAGGTAATTTAAACGCCTAAAGGTGTGTTTACAATTGAAACTTAAGTATTCCTTATTACAACATATTCAGAATATTAAAAGTGCGTTATTAAAACTGATGGTTTCTAATTGAACTTAGCATGTCGTATGCTTATATTTTATATCTCAAGTAGAAGTTCTGGGGATGCAGCCAATCAGGGCGAAGCGTAACCCATCTAACGAAGTATAGAAACAACACCTACGTTAAAAACTATTATAGGCTGTTCGCAATAAAGTGAGCACTGCTTACTTTTTTCTTTCGGCCGTTTTGAAGCCATTTTGACCATTTTTAATGAGAAAACTTCTGTGTAACTAAATTCCAGTATAAACGTTTCACTTCTCCTAAAACTTAACATACATGGGCCCAAATAATTGTTGGTGAGTGCTCATTTTATAGTGAATGGCCTGTAGCAAAGTTATATTTATCAGTTATACATCCATTTTCAGTGTTTCCTGTCTGAATGAAAATACTGAACACGATAATAAAAAAAAATTGTAAAACAATAAAATCCACAAAATTTTTAAGTTCACATCACCACCTTCTGATGACGGTATTATCGCTGGCTGGAATAAAGAATTAACGATTTTATTGAGAACTATTTTTTTACCTAAATAAGTTTTTTTCCGTGTGCGCGACGAGCGTTTACTGCTTAGTTCTTAACGCATTTTGTTTCTATCGTAAACCGACTCGAAGTTTCTTAAAATGATCATAGGAAAAGGCGCAGCACTGTTCGATTACTACTATGTCCATAACCTCGCCTGCTCACCGTTCGGTATTCACCCATGTTCTCTCCCCTTTTCTCCTCCTAACATTCCTTTTACCCTCCTTCCCTTCTCAACGAAGGCCAGGAAGTGTCTCGTTCATGGTCGGGTGGGTCCATTATCGGGTCGGGGAAGGGAAGTAAGGGAGGGTAGTTAGGTGGTCTATCCGAGGATTCGGTTCAGATACGGTTACAACTTCACTGAAATAAAAAGATCCACGAAGTACTCTTGCAAACCTAAATTATTTATATCCTCTAACTCTATACCTTTATTTACGTTAACCAATCTTCAGTCATTACAGTGATTGTTTACTTAGTAAGATTCCATTCATTTCTGTTGCATTTCTTACAACAATATTTTTTTAGTCTTCTTCAGCGCATTATTTTATCACATGATATAAGATTTGAAGTTCTATTTTTCAGAATTTCATCAAACTCGGTACATATTTAGTAACTAAGGTGACTTAACTTGTATGGTTTTGTTCACATCGTGTACATGTGATCAAAATTGTGACCATTTGAACATTTGTTGATCGCACGGGATATTAAAAGGGACCATTTCTCAGAACTTCATCAAACTTGGAATACTTTATAGTTATAAGTAAAGTTACATGACTTATTTGTATTCACATGTAAGAATCGTGCCGGATGTTGCCGTTGGCAGGCGAGTTTTCTCGGGGATCTCTCGTTTCCCCCGCCCTCTCATTCCTGCGCTGCTCCATATTCACATTATGTCACCTCTCACCTGCGCTAAGGATCTCGATGTTGAGCGCTGAGAAAAATCTCTCACCCTCACTTTTTTGCATTTTGGTAACGCTGTTTCCATACTATTAAAATAAAGCATTTTAACTTTTTTTTATTTTTGTTCACATGAATTATTTAAAGGGATCCTGTATCTGAATTCTATCAAACTCGATGCATATATAGCACTTAGTACAGCATTTTGAGTTTAATGTGTTTTGTTCTTACCGTAATCACTTTTTAAAAAGTGTGGCCCTTTGATCAATTTTTTTTTATTTCACGTGTAATCGTAAAATAATTTTCCTAAATTTCCTTAGTACATATAATAACTACGTATGGTATTGCAACTTTAATGACTTTTGTTCATGCAGTGTTTAATAATCTACGTCCTCTTATTTCAAAGGTTTTCACAGTATCAGTATTTTATTTATTTTAAAGACTTCTGGAAAAACTGTTGAACCAGATTTAATTTTAGACAATTATTTTTTAAAATTTAATTTTTTGACTAAACTCTTGTATTTCTGCAGTGTTTGAAGATAATTTAGCATTAAAAAGTTATCATGTAATTTTTCCAGGTAGGCTATTTGTGTGACTGACTTAAAACTTTTGGGTTAATTTGCACGTGCGTTGAGGAAAGTAGACTCATTAGTAATTGTGGTATATTTTTATATCTTATTTTGTAAATACTACTCTAAAAGTTGTGGTAAATATACTACAAAGTAATTTTCTATTTAATGTGAAAATATTTCCATTATTTTTAGTTCCTGGTGAAAAATGTTTTACGCCATTTTTAAACGTGTTACGTATGGCTAGAGACACTGGTAAATCGCGGGAAAAGTTGATTGTTTGCTAGGCTCCAACACGCTATGTATATCACTGAAGGTTTTGCACCTATATTGGCTGTTGTTTATTTGATGCACTGTGTCCCTCTTCAACAGACCCAATTAGAACTGTACAGTTTGAACACAGAACGTGTGTGATTTGTTAGAAAACTGTTCACACGTGACACGATTGAGATACTAAAGTTTATTGGAGGCTATACCAATTATTTTCGCGATTTTCCAGTGTCTCTACGTATGGCTAATACACATTAAACTAAGATATTTATATTCCTAGCTCTAACAAACATTCTACCAATTTAACTGTAAGCATCACCTCCCAATTTTAATGTGTATCTGATGCAAAGTGTTAGCAAACTTCTGTTACTTGGTTCAAGATACCAACTCTATACTTAGTTATTATGCATTAGATCGAAATTTAACGATAGCATCCTCGTCAGACAACGTACTTTCCTTTCTCACAGGCGTCTGCCGGTTATTCATTAATTTTTAGCCCTCCAAATTAGTTAGACGCTTTTTAAAATTATTTTTCAACATTCTGCTTTATTAAAATTTATATTATGAAGTAAACATTTCATGCAAAGTGCAGTATTGTTGTGCGTAAATATCGTTTGGTGTAAATAAATCCTTCACTGGCTAACGCAATAAAATAACGGAATGTTGTGAGTGTGTATATATATGTTTGAGTGTGTGTGTCTGTTTGTATATATGTTTGTATGAAATGGACAAACTTCGACACCGTTTGACCAATCACTGTGAAATTTGACACACAAAAGTTTTTTTATGGAAAAATTTTTTTCTATCGATTATGCTTTAACTCACCAACTCGACTCGCCACTATATGGCGGTAACTTTTTCTTATGGCATATTATTTATACACATACATTGGCAGGACATTTGCCGTTTTCTGGTTATATATATATATATATATATGTGTGTGTGTGTGTGTGTGTGTGTGTGTGTGTGTGTGCAGGCTATCCAGAAACAAACGCATAGTAAGCACACCACGCGAATACAAGGATAAATTGGTGACGAAGATATAAGAGGTAACATTATTCGTGCACAATGTGGCAACACTGCACGGAGAAAGTAGACTACCCTCTTGCCTCCACATACATGTATTATTTTATGTACATTACGTTGAGTAAACGTAGTATCATATTTGTGGACGCCAATAAGACGCAGATCAGAACAGTGCACACTCTTAAATTATGACGCAGTGAAACCTAACTATAGCTAATCTAAAATATGGCTTGGCATTCGGAGATTTAGTACGATATTAATATTATAATTTTGTATTGCTGAAGAGGTTTACATGAGGTAACAACGGGTAATATATTGAGATAAGAGAGCGGAAGGATCCCTAGGAACTCAGCTGACCAGTGGCAACTTTTTCCACGTTTCCCACGTGGGAAGATGGGGATTGCCCCCCACCGGAAATTGAACCCGAGTAGATGTGGACGGAAACGAGATGTATGACCAACACATCAACTCGTACCCTTCTTTCCCAACCCGTGTTAGCAGTGTTCGAGAATGTTCGAGAATATTAGAAAACTAAACTTTTTTTTACATTGTTTGAGAAAGGGAGTGGGTAAACACTGTTCACTGTTGCTGGACACTTCCAGTACTTGAACCTAATGTGGTAGAGTAGTGGTAAAACTCTCGCCTCGCATTAGTGAGGATCTAAGTTCGATCCCCGGTTCCGGCCATCCTGATTTCTGTTTTCCCGGGGCTTCTCGAAATTACTCCGGCCGGATGCTGGGACGGTTTCCTTCACCTTCATCAGGTCCTGGCCGACTGCTACCTTCTTTCTCCTTACGTCTATATTTATACAGCACTACGCGGTACTATAATTTGTTGTCAAGTAAAAAATTAATAACTGTTATTACAAATATAAGGGCTCGAAACACAAAAATCAATAAAAATGGGAGACTTAAATTTTTATAATTTACAGATGATAGTATCCAGGTGTTTATAGCAACTGAATTTCACCGTAGTACTCGCGTATTGATTAAAAATAATTTTGCCCGAAAGGTTTTCGGATAGTATCTTTATGTTCGAATCAAAACGGCAGAATTATTTTAATTCGGGTATTATAGAGGCGTGAATATTATTATACTAAACTAATAACATTTTAAGTTTTCCATTTTTATGGATTTCGTGGTTTCCAACCCTTATTTTTCTAAAAAAAAAAAAAAAAAAAAAAAACCTTTTAATTATATACTTGATAACAAATCATACTACCGCGTAGTGATTCATAAATAGACCTCCACTAAGTATATTTATACTAGTCAAAAAATCCCATTGAACTATGATTAGTAGTTCAGATTTTTTCGACAATTGAGGATTCCAATCATTCGCTCGGCATTTCACCTTTCCATAATCGCGTTTTGATTTGAAAATAATTTTAGTATCCGACAATCTCTGCGCGAGATGTTTCCGGATGTTAAAATTATTTTCAAACTAAGACTCGAGTTTTTTTTTATGTCGTTATTATAGAGGCTTAGATATCATATTAAAAATTATGAAAGTGACAGTTTTCCGTCTTCGTAGATTTTGTGGTTTCAAGCCCTTATTTTTTCTAAAAACTGTTTCTATTTTTCTACTTGAAAGTAAAGCATACTACCGCATAGTGTTACATAAATAAACGTCCTCTTATAAAATATATACTGGCCAAAAAAATCTCATCGAATTTTGATTGAGTAGTTCAGACTTTATTAACGATTTTGTATTTCAGTAGTCCGCTCGACATCATACCTTTCCATACCCCGTAAATTATTAAGATAACCGTGTAAATCACCCAGTAGCATTGTAGGCCGCACCGAGATGAACAAATAAATAAGTCATTGGTGGTATATATTAAGGCTCGACACGTACTGGGTCCCCCTCAATTTAATTCAATATGTATATACGTTTCTTTGTTCTCGTCAGGTCCAGGGTAAAAAAATAAGGCTTTCTTTATGAAATCACATGGTCGTCAGTAGTACGGTAAAAGATAAATAATTTCTGTTTTCAGTTCCCACGTCACTGCACTTATTAGCAAACTCTACTAACACAAACCCTTCGCAGAACCTCCCATCTTCTCAGACACGTCGTGTCCCTCTCGACTGTTAGCATAGCGGCGTCGTCAAAGTTCCGCGCGCCTGGCGAGTCCGCCACCCACTCCACACAAGCGCGTAGCAGGTTGCCTGCCATCTGAGGGAGATCCCCTCCCAGCTATCGAAACCCACCTCGTATACCAATCCCTTCTCCTAACATGGCGTCGCCCGTAACATTATACTCCGGGCCATGTTTGTCCTGTGCTCTAGTCGTCTTGTCGCCCTGCGCGTATCTTAAGGCTGACACGTAAAACCCATCATGGGGTTCACCGCAGGGACCACCCTCTCCCCTTTCCTTCCCCTGGATTGGTCCTAGAACTCATCTCCTCCTGCGAGTCTGGGTCCAGTCAGGCGGTCGGTTCTCTCTCGTCAGTTCATCAGACCGGAAACCCCGGGTTGTTGCTGGCCTAGTTTGTTCTACAAACTTTGACCCTTCAATATACAGGCCTTGTTCATACACAAACAACTTTCTTGCAGTTATCTTACTAATATTGTAGGCTCTCAGGGTATGGTCAACTTATCTGAAGTCATGGCTGCTTTTATTTCCAATTACTCTGCAAGTTGAAGATGTAAACATAAAAGTTCACTACTAGGTACACAGAAACAAAATAACTCAATTTAGTTGAGTTTCAGGAGTCTATATTTCGTTTTCGTGATACATAAACTCCATACAAACCCAGTCTGTATACTTCACTGTGCTCAAAAATTAACGTCTTAGGGCAACAGCATAGTAAATACACGTCATAATTATTCTTTTTACCATACACTCTATAAATATGTTCACATTAGCGCTAACAGCCTATAGACTGACTGCTTGTACTTTCTGAACTTTATATCACGCAACCTATTATTTCAGACATGGAAATTATTTCCCGAATACAACATACGGTACACAAAGGTTTTAAAGTACTATCCAGTTGCCAGAAACGCGGAAAAAACTTGCGCCGTCGAAATCCGTCGAGTAAACAGCTGATGAGAACATACACTAGGTAATTTTCATATGACTATGTGTGCACATACGCTGTTATATGTAAGTTATTTTGTAAAATTTATAACGTAATTGTTAACTGGAGTGATGAGGAAGTCGAATTATCA
>PNEQ01097410.1:27433-70131 GCA_003012365.1 Medauroidea extradentata
TATATATATATATATATATATATATATATATATATATATATATATATATATATATATATATATATATATATATATATATATATATATATATATATATATATATATATATATATATATATCACACGGTGTTCATAGAAACCACCGACAAACTCCGGAAGGCGATTCCTTGTGAAAAATGTAGCAGGAAATACACAGGACACATTGTACGTCATCGAGATATTAAAGGAGTAATTCGCCTTTGAAAATCAAATTTTAAAACTTTGATTGTCCCCACAAACCGAACAGTGATCGACGTAAACTGACAGAACTTAGGATATTTCTTCAAGACAACAAGGCCGACAAACCAACAACAAACACTAGTTGATACCTTCTACCGTTACGAAAATAAAAGGGCGGCCTCCCTTAAATTACTGACAACTTTTTTTAGCATCATAATAATCCAACATTTCAGAGTGAATTTTTGGGAAATGTGACCTTAGTAATAAAAAAAGATCCTCTTGTAACGACTGTCTAGGACGCATAGTTTTCGTGCAAAAAAAATAAGTCAAGTTTTGGCGTAGTGAAACAGAGCCTAGCATGTAGGCAACACTGCGTACACGAGTAAGGTCAAGTTGATTCAGAATTAAGTGATCACTTTTTCTTGGCAATCTTGTCTAGAATAATAGTTAAAAATATTATTATACTTTGTGACCTCAGACTTTTAACTTTTGATTACATTACAATCTATATACTTCGACTGTTCCTTGGAAAGATTTGTTAATGTTAAAAAGTGAGAGAGCACTATAAATTATCTGAAAAGAAGAAAGTAACTATGGTGTCGCTAATAGTCTATAACTTGTAGTATGTTATACTGCCCTGTAAACTAATATATTATACTGACCTGACATCGTAGATCTATACTGGCCAAAGAAAATGTCAGCCTTAACTTGTAGCATAAATGCACAACTTAAGTGGGTATGGTACGTAATTTAGGACTAAATGCATAAAATAAAAGTTGTAGGTTTTTCGAAGCCGCTTTGAAAAAAAAAGCAACCCTATAAAATGGTTTTTGACAACTTTCTGAGAAAATATTTTTCCCAAGTAACGTATTTCTGAAAGGCAATCTCGCTGAAATATCGTATAATATTTGGTGCAAGAGATTACGCTTAAAAAATGCATCATTCTGGTTAATGTTTGCTCATGAAATTTGTAAATATAATCTAGGACTGTTTATTTTGTAGTTTGTCGATAGTGACTTTCAAAAACATGTAGATTTCTGTTGGAGTGTACAGCGTTTTTTATCTACCACACATTTTTACGGTTTTCGTAGACACGGGGCTGAGTTGCTTCCGTTCGTAAAATGAGCAGTTTTGTCCTGTGTTTAAGGGTATTGATCCCTACCACCTTGGATTTACAGTATCTGTTTCCTCTCGATAACTTCTGTTCCAGTCGATGTATCAAAATGTTTGTCACGACAAGGCATAGATACAAACTTGATCGATTTTCTGTAATTGCTAGAACCATAATATATTCGTTATTTTGCAACGGGAAACAGCTGAAAAGGAAAAATTGCTTTACTTACGGGAGCGACTACAGAGGCCGCAACATTAAGAGAAATAATGCCATATGGATTCCAAAAAGTGAATGAAACAATTAACTACGCCTTGTCAGCGTGAAAAAAGTAAAACAATGTGTATATTCCATGATTTATAAGAAAAACCGTATAACCGATCTGACAATGACCAATCTCCCTTAATTGACAATTCTTCTCGGAGAAGATCAGTGAAGATAGCTAAATTACATTTTTGTAGTAATAAACAAACTGGTTAAAGCAACGACATTTGTAGAGTTTCATGTAATGCCGTACTGTGTCCGCGCTGCCCCTGGCTGGTCTTTGCTACCAAATTTGTCTCCTCTCTTACCCCCCCCCCCCTCCTTACTGCACACGCCACTGTACCCACGCAGTTTCCCCGTACCTTTCACTGCCATTCCGGTCGCCACAGGACATAAAAAGCTAAACGGTAATTTCAATGTGTTCTTTTATGGGGTCGACAAGCTTTGAAAACTTTTGCCGGACCAAGTTACGGCGTCTTTTAATCCTCGTTTGGACGCTCTCTCGAAATGTCCGTTGCTGACGCTGATAACGTCCAACGACCGCCCAAATCACGTGGCACAACTTTCCAAAGCAAGATGTTGGAAGGATGCTGTTGGAATGAAAACCATCTATGCAGCCCAGTCTTGAATTGTGAAACATATTTTGTTGCTTCTATTTATACTTTTGTACTGTATCCAAGTCATTTAGTTTCCGATATTTAGGGGAAATTCCTTTGTAAAATTCGACTTCCGAAGACTTACTTCTCCGTTAATATTAAGTTTAGTTTTCTCACTAAAAATAACCTGTCGTAGTTGATCAAAGTTTATCGGTATTTATTTTTAATTTTTTATTTATACCAGACATTTGCCTTACTTTAGACACACAATGTGAAAATATTTTGCTCTTGAGGATTTTTTTTATCTCTCATAGTTATCGCGTTACGGCTCGTTGAAGTCAAAATTTTAATGTAACTTTTTTTAAGGACGGCACTAAAACCAACTGACATACCAAATTGAAAAAATTTACATTGGATAAAGGCGTCACAGGTTACAATTTCTTGTATATAAAAACAAATAATAAAATATTTATATTTAAATAAAAATGCTAAAATTTAAAGTGTAAATTTAAAAACGCAATAATTTATTTTTAAAATACAAAAATATTTTTATTGTGGTTTAACATAGTTGAAATTGTAGCCCAAAATATCGTAATTTGATATGAATTTTTTTTTCAGTCGTCCTTAAAACGGTAACATGCAAATTTTGACTTTAATAGGCCTTACGCAAAAACTATGCGAGATAAAAAAATTATACTAGCAAAATTTGTTGGCAAATTGTGTCTAAGATAAGAAAAAAAAATATCTTGCGCAAATAAAAAAAGCAAAACATGGTGATGAAAATTGCTGTAGGTCGCGCCCTTGAGGGTTAAAATATTTAATTTTACTATAAAAATATTTGTAAATTTACCACACCGATGTATATGAGTGTTAATATAGTAGGTATTATAAAATTGTTTACTACAGGCGGTTAGGGGTAAGTGAGCACTCAGAAAAGCCCTGCTAAAGTTATATTTTCACACAATTCGTGTCTTTCCGCGCCTAACGGCTAACGACGGGAAATATCTGACTTCTCTGGACACGTCACTTGATATTTGCGCGTGAAAGATAAATTGTGCAGACAGTAGGAATCTGTATAATTTTATTTAAAAAGTTTATTAATAATAAACAATACAGTTACGTCGATTTCGGGTGCTTAAGTTTCAGTATTGTAGTATTATCATTGGAAAATTCACGGAACTATATCGCGCAATTTTACTGCCAACCGTACAAGTAGAAAACAACTAGAGTTAATGTCGAACTGTACGCAGTAACGGCTAGTGATACTTTTCAACGGTAACATTTTTAGTGCTCACTTTAACCCGAATGACCTACATACATCAATGGTAGTATTCATATATAGTTGCAGGAAACAGTTTTATGTATACTGGTCATAGAAAAGGGTGTTTAATATACTGGCAAATAACTTTATATTACAATACTGGACACTTGTATGTTTTAGCATTGCGAAGAATGGAAATCATCCACCTAGTGAGAAATGATTGAAACCATTACATAAAATTAATTGTACGCACTGTTCTCTGTGGAACTTCGTATGCTGTTTCTTATGGATATCACATATATGTACACTGCAAAGATACGTGAAACAAAGTTGTAAAAAAGGCTAATATCAAACACTTCCCACTAGGATCGCTAGTAAAAAAAATGTTTCCAATAATCAGAGTGTGTCCGGTATTGTTATATAGGGTATTTGATACTGGTGTTACCAGACTCGTATAACAACAATGCTTAAATGAGGATCTGAGATAGTGGTATAAGTCACAAATATTTAGTAGTGTGGTTTTTATTCGTATTATACGCATTTTTCAAAGAATATTCCATAACAAATATGTCACTCTTTACTGAATTTATGCATTCCATTTGAAAATTGCAATAAAGTTCTGCATTTTGCATTTGATTGCACAGAATTGTTTACGAGATAACTATTTTAACCGACTTACACCACTATAAATCTAAGCCCCTCAAATGTTATTCGATTTACAAGCTTAAGTACGGCAAGTGTCTCATAATGTGTATGTGTATTATTATTTAGGTAGTTTTTTACAGTGTGGAATTATTTATTTCTTCGCTAAAGGGAACCAAGAACATATTTTCAGTCGGTCAAAGTTACCCTGCAATTAAAGAAACCCCACTTGACTTTAAATCTCCATATTTTCTTGCGCCTAGATTTACGATTAGGCAGTGACTTTAAAATAGTTATGCTTCTAGAACTTAAACAATACTAAATCTTAACTCACCTACAGATTTAAAATGATTGTCAGTGAATTGTACCTAATTTTATTTGAGCATGTTTCTATCTAGTAAAAATATAATTTTCACAACTGATTTTGATTTTGTTATGTTCGTAAGTTACTGGAATACGTTAAGCCCCGTTTACAATTGACATGGCGCAAGTAATAAGCATACCATAAGAAAGTGCGCATCTGTGATATGAATGGTGGCGTTCACGATGAATACTTTGTTATGTTCGTAAGTTACTGGAATACGTTAAGCCCCGTTCACAATTGACATGGCGCAAGTAATAAGCATACCATAAGAAAGTGCACATCTGTGATATGAATGGTGGCGTTCACGATGAATACTTAGCATGACTTAAATGACGTAACTGGCTTGACATGGCGTTAAAGATGGTCATCTCTGAGTTTTCTATGCCAAGTTTTTCATGCCGGCCAATAAGAATGTGAAACGTCATAAGAGCTGGTGACGCGAAAATTTTCATCCAATAACAAACTAGTTCATTTCCTGTTGATTATTTTCTGATTGGTTAGGAAACAATATATTTAATGGTGATTGTGTACGGACAGTAAGTTATGTTATTTATTTCATGTCGATTGTGAACGGGCCTTAACTATGCGAATGACTCTTGTGTAAAAATTATGAGTAAATAAGAAAGGAAAGCAGTATTCCTTACAAATAATATACATGAAATTCCTAATGTAGTAAGGCTACGCCGTTACAGCTATCGTTGCTCGAAATCGTGTTGTGTTTGGTTGTCAGTTTTCATAGGTTTCATAGGAAAACGTTTCTCAATCTCAGCGTTGAGTTTCATTGGTTTCGAGAAGTTGTAACTCTGCGACACCTAGCGTGGAAACTTGGTACCGTAGAGAGCAGTTCTACGACTGACGCTAGATAGCAGCACCCAACGGTTTCTCGTTCACGCGTCAACCGTCCCCAGTATTTGTGGCCACAACCGTAAATAGATCTGATTATAGTCACATGCGTCCATCATAACAATACATTTAACAACCTAATTTATTTATTTATTTTCATATTTGTAGGATGTTTGTTTAGCTGTGTTACATCAACACTAGTCGAGTCGTGCGTGACAATCGTGGTGAACCTGCGTAATTTAGTACGTAATTTATTGGTAAGAAAATAAATAATTTAGCGTTGCAGTAGGTAACAAAAAATTATTTATTATGTAAACTTTGTGTGTTAACGAAACATGGTTTTCGTGTTATTTGATAAATTGACGTAATAAATAAAGCTATTTTTTCAATTATGGTACTGACAAGCGCATGGAAAAAGAAATTGTATCTGCATAACACTGCATTAAAACATTGGGGCATGAAAAATTTATCAGGTTTCGGTTGGACACACACTTCCAGTTTTCATTAAATAAAGCCAAAAATGTGGCAGCAAATTAGTGCCAATGTTTATTTAAATAAATGGATAGAAATAAAATTCACACAAAAAATATATGTATTTCCATGTGAGTAGTTTTTAAATTACGGTCAGTTCACAACGAGTACTTGTGACTGAATGGTATAAACCCTCCTTTGAAGTTTCTAGCTTGTGTGTATCTTACGCCAACTAACAAAAATCTGTTTTGGAAAGATATTATCTTAAACAAATATGGACGTGCGTTTATACCTCATAACAATGTCAACATGTTATTTTTACAAATACGTATTCACAGGTTACAAAACTCCTTTCACAAAGTTTCGCAAAAATAATCAATGCGTTTGAAATTCTTCATATCGATGGCTTAGAATGAAAACCTCGTAACTCAAACTCTGACATTAACTGCAAAAGTTAACAAAAAAAGTAACCAGCAATTTTAAATCCAACCAATGTTATTATTCAAATAAGGCAATTTTAATATCTTGCGTACAAAATTGGAGTTATGAATAGTGTCAAAACGTTAGGTTCTTTCAACCAAATTTTACCAAATTTTATATTTTGTATTTACGGGGTTTTCATTCTAAGCAATCGATATGTGATAGTCATAGCGAGTCTGTAAGTAATGTACAACTTAAAGAGTGTTCAAGCGGGGAAACACCATTTTATGTTAGTATGAAATAAGGTCATTTTTGTGCAAATTGCTTGGGAGTAGGCCTAAATTTTCTCTTGCGAAAAAAAATTAGCTCAGCGACTTTTCCCATAATGTAATTTCAAAGTAAAATTTTGCATATGTTTATTTCATACAAAACTTAAAAACCGGTAAACATAATGAAACGGAAAAAATCACATTAAAGCTACACGACACGGTCTACGGCTTGAAGCATATAAAAACTAATTACAAAAAATTTAAAATTTGCGAGATTTTTTTATTATTTTAAGAATATTTTTTAAATACAAAAGTATTTTATAATGGGTTTCTATATGCGTCAAGCCGTAGACCGTGGCATTTAGTTTTGATCTGATTTTTTCTCATTTCATTATGTTGGCTGATTTTCAGGTTTTGCATGAAGTATAACTATACAAATGTTGATTTTGAAACGCCATAATGGGAAAACTGGCTCAGCTAGTTTTTTTTTTTTTTTTTTTTTTTTCATAAGAGGAAAATATACTCTCATGTAATGTCTACGAAATTACAACTTTTTTATACAAATATAACAATCTGATTTTTCCCCACATGAACGCACTTAACGCTTTTCAATATTGTTTACACATTGTTTAGATGTTGCTATCTTTTGTATGATAACAAACCGTATCAAGTATTACACACATGAATTATTTTGCACCACCATATGGTTCAAAAGCAACGGAAACAAAAAGTTATACAATTCTAAAAATATAAGAATTTTAATTGATTTTATTAAATGTGTGTTTAATTATACATATAACACGTCTAAGCTTTATTAAAGTTGACTTACTAAAATAAGAAATCCAGCGAGGCGAGGCAACGGTAAAACGTTGACTCGCATTCGAGAGGACGCGGATTCGATCCTCGGCCATCCTGATTTCGATTTTCCCGAAATCGCTGCAGGCGAATACCGGGATGGTTTCTTAATACAGGCAATGGTCGACTCCTCTCCTAGCTCCTGTCATTCTACCAAGCTGTGTGTCACCTCGCTGTCTACGAGACATTAAGCCCACTTACCTAACCTAAAATACGAGTGTCGTCAAGGACTGACAAAAAAAAGTATCTTACGTGATAGTTAGAGATAGTGAAAAATCGCAAGTAACTTTCGTGTCACAGTATTTTGCAAGACAGTGTCGTGACCTGCGCTTTGTACGATGGGAGGACGGTTATGTAACGGCTTAATTGTGTTCAAGTGCGATAAAATGATAATTTTATATCTATATTAAATAGTATTAGTTTTGTAGACTATAGCCTACTTGTGAGTACAGATTCCTCTTACGAAACAATTTTAACTCGCATAGATTTCTCACAACGGTGCGTCAAAGTCAAAATTGGCATGTTTTGCTGCCATGAAAATAGTGAAAGCCAATTCACTTATGTAATTGAAACAATTCACAGTCAAATAAGATGCCACGGGCTACGGAATGAAACGTTTTGAAACAATCCCGTGAACTATTTTTGTATTTAAAAAAAAAGTTACTGAATTTTAAACTTTTTCCTGTATTTTGCAATTTTTTACAAAATTCTAAATATCACTCAATGGTTTTTTAAATACTTTATTGCATATTTGATGGGATGTAATATCGCAGTGAATTATTTTATTCTAGTAGGTCAGTTGGTTTTCACTATCTGCATGGTAACAGAACAAGCAAATTTTGAATTTGGCGCACCGTTATGAGAAAACTGTGAAAGCTAAAATAGTTTCGTAAGAGGAAACTGTTCTCACAAATATCGTCTACAAAACTAACACTATTCCATAAAGATGTGAAATTATGATTTTATCGCACTTGAACAGCCTTAAAGACGAATCACAGATATTCATAGCGACACACTAGCGTTTTCATTGGCCCAGTCAGATTGATATACGCCAATAACTAGAGACCTGAAAAATTCGCGATTTCTTTTGGCCCCAAGCTAGAATGACAGCAACTGTAAGTTCATACCAGTTTCGTAATTGGGCCGTCACTTATTTGACACTTCCTGTAAGTCGCCTAGCCAATAGTACAGAAGAAACTAAATGCAAGCTCATATCACTGCGTCATACAGCAGCCAGTGAGCAGATAATGTCTGCTTGAATACACACATGTTCTTGGAGGCTAGCCTACACGTCCGTGAACCCGCGAATTTTTCCCGTCTCTACCAATAACAAAAGAAGAACGTCGGACGTGGGCATGCTACATTGAAGCATAGCAAAGAGTCAACTTCTCCCGCAATAAATCACTATTCCTAGTGATAATCTAAAGCAGGCTAATCAGAGACGCTGAAAAATCGCGAAAATGTTTAAAATAGTCTCCAACAAACTGTATTACATTAACAGTGACACGTGTGAACAGTTTTGGGACAAATCACACGCGCCGTGTGTCCAAGCTGTGCAGTTCTAATTGGGCCTGTTGTAGAGAGAAAAAAATGCTAGAAATAAACGATAGTTAGGGCCACGATTTTGTCGCGAAAAGATTTTTGCCCCACTTTGTTTCAGTGTCTCTCGTGCACATCGGCAGTTCTGTTTCAAGGTTATTGGCAGCGTGTCTTTGTTCAGACACGTTTCTCATTTGACTGCACCAATCAGAATAAGATTACTGTCACTCCGTACGTCTATAATTTGCCAAGGCCAGTGAGAGTAAAATCATCCAATCACAGACGATGTAGCAGAGCTGCAGGTGTGCACATGACGCATCGAAACCAAATGTTGCAAAAACCTTTTCGCCATAAAATCGTGGCTCTAACGATAGCCAATGTCAATACGAAACATTCAGTGTTATATACATCACGTTGGAGCCTAGCAAACAGTCAACTATTCCCGCGATTTTCCAGAGTCTCTAATCATAACACTAACGTGGTACTCTAACTTCAGTTCTGTCACAGAATAAATATGTAGTAACCAGTAGTGTGGCGTGAGGATGTGTTGCGAGTTAAGCTGTATTTCGCGACGTCTGTACATATCCGACAGTGGTCTGTTAGAAGTGGCATCACACTTGTGCCTCGCCACTACTGGTAGCTAGGACCCGGTAGTTTTCGCGAAAAGATTTTTGCCTCGCTTTGTTTCAGTGTCTTACGTGCACACCTGCAGCTCAACTTCATGATTATTGGCAGAGGGTTTTTGTGCAGAGTTATTATTCATTTGACTGTGCCAATCAGTACATGGATAACTGTGACACAGCACGTATCTGATTTGCGGGTCTAACCTCCAGACGTTGTATGTTACGGCATCCAATCACTGACCACAAAGCAGAGATGCAGGTGCGCACGTAAGGCACTGAAACAAAGTGCTGCAAAAATTCTTTCGCGAAAACTTCCGGGCCCTAGCGATAGCCAACGCATGAATTCCTACAGACATCGCAAAGTACAGCTTAACTTGCAACACACCCTCACCACATAACTCAGAAGCTACTACTATACATGACTTTTATCACACTCGTTTTCTGTTTGGATTGTCATCATGTCGGAGTTCGTGGATGTTTGGTTAGACTGCAGTTTTGCAGGATCCATTTTATAATATGTGAGGATATTGACACGTGAGTAACATCACATTTAACACTGCTAAATGTTTAGTTGACATACAAACAAATTACAGCATTTCTTTAAATATAAGTGTTGGTTAAATCAATGCATAGTCATCTGTAGTAGAAGGCCGCGGCCATAAATCTGGCAACACTGTCAAGAAGGGTCATTTTAACACTTTAATCTCTCCAACGGCAATGTCTTTCCCTGATTCGTTATTTTGTCTACACGCTGATTAATTAGGGAAAGACATTGCCGTTCGAGGGATTAAAAAAATTGTTAAAATGACCCTTCTTGACAGTGTTGCCAGATTTATGGCCGCAGCCTTATACTAAAGGTGGCTATGAATATGATCAATGTCTAAAATTTCACATGGCTTTGTTTACATGCATGTACGCCCCGAGAGTTGTTGCAATAACAACGGTTAAAATTCTCGTTTATGTCGCTTCTGATAGAATTATTCTTCAATGATGTGCTTCGAAATGTCATGTTTAGCATTTCTAAATATTTAATTTGTATTTAAACTAATTACAGTCTCTCAAGTAGGCTTACTACAAGTGGTTAAGCAAATAATGACTGGAACCCACATGACAATGTTTACGCCCCGAGAGCTGGTACGATAACAACAATGAAAAATCTCCCTTTTTTGCTTCTGTTAGCATGATTTATTCTGTGTTCTGTCACGTTGAAAGTTGTTGCTTTACAAACAAATTTCAAGTGTAATTTGTTTTAGGGAATGTGTTCTCTGAGCTTGATGTGGTCTGAAGAAAGTATAGTTACTATGTAAAAACAATTTAATATCACAAATTAAATCAGTTAACGTTATTTTGAATTGTTGCAACTCGTGTTAGTTAAAAATGCTATATCTTACTGACTACAATAACTTAACGTTCAAGAAAGTTGTTATAAAGACCTGTACAACAGTCTAATTATCTAGTTATTTTATTTACTTTTCAGAAAATCAATCAATTATATATGTCTCTTTGTTCAACTAAGAGAATGTGATGACGAAATGAGTTATTAAAAGTTTAAATCAGAAATAATTCGGATTTCATTAGTATAGTCACTCAGTATCTTTAGGATTACGTGTGTTTAGTACGAGTGGAATATGTGCCTACATTTTTTGGTAGCTAAACAGAAACGTGAGTTTCTGAAAACTGCAGGTTTTCCGAGAATGTTATTCTTGCAGTGTTTTAGATCCTGTTCTTCTGGGGGAGACATAATAAATTATCTGTTAACTGCAGCGAACGTATTTTTTGTCTCGGGTTCTTTTCATTGGTCGTCTGTCCGAAACGAGAAGGCCGACACATATTTTTTTTGCCCCCTTTTTCAGCATTCTCTCGGAGTATCAACAGATACCGCTCTGTCATCCCGAGAGTGGAGCTGGCTGGGGAGGAGGGGGGCGGATCACAACCCTCAGCGACAACAAAAGGCTCCCAAAGTGATCCTAATTAGGCTAAGCTATGATTCGCTGCCACAACATGATATTCCTTGGAGGAAGTGCTACAGGCGGGGTCTTTCTGCTGATCCTGTGGACTCCGGGCATTGTAATGGTAGATATTGAGATACCTACCGTAGCTACTTAATGATGCCCAGGGCGTTCAAGAGAAGAAAATCATAATTTTATATTTGTATGAAATAGTGTTAGTTTTGTAAATTATAACGTTACTTGGGAGTATATTTTCCTCTTACGAAAATTTTATCACCCCCCCCCCCCCCGAAAACTAAACAACGTAATAAAACGAAATAATTCACAGTAAAAGTCCGTGGAACGAGCTAGGCCTTCACATATATGAAAATCTAATTTAGATATTTCTTGTACTTAAAAAAAAATTTTAAATGTAGCGGAAACAATTTCCAAATTTCAGAAATCATTTCAAAATACAAAATAAAGTTTGAATGCGTTTTTATATACTTAAAGCCCTAGCCCGAGACATGTACCTTCACTGTGAATTATTTTGTTTCGTTATGTTGATTGGTTTTCAGGGAGGGGGGGGGGGAGGTGTTATGAACTAAAAACATTCATATTTTGACTTTGAAATGCCACTATGGGAAAACTAGCGGAGCTCATTTTTTTTGTAAGAGAAAAATATACTCCCAAGTTGCGTTTACAAAACTAACACTGTATCGTACAAATATAAAATTATAATTCTTCCCCTCTTGAACAACCTTACGATGATGTATATCGTCCCGTTTTAGTATACGTAACTCAATGAGCACTTTTTTTCCAGCAACAAATATGTTTTTTGGTGCAGAGAATACATTTTGTTTAAATATAAGACACCGCAAAGTAACTTTGCTGCAAAGAAAATGGTTCTATAAATGTTACAGTAAAGGTAGCAAAAATGTGTTTAAAATCATTATCAAACAGAAATCTTTATGGGAGACTTAGCTGTGGTATTTTCAACACAAGCTTTATGTGGATGATAGTCGAATATTTACAACCAATTAGTACCCACTTGACATCTTACACAGTTTTGCGTGCTTATTTAATTTAACTACTGCGCAATCAGATACAACTCAGGTGCAAATTCTGCGTTGTACTCATAATATATGTAAGTTATATTATATATATATAACAGAAATTAAATTAATATAAGTTATATTAAATATTTGGAAAAAAGTTTGGAACTTTTGAGTGCTATAAGAATACCAGAGACACGCCAACCGATTATATTTATTTTGTTCGACCATAATTTGTATAAAATTAGCCAAAAGTTAAACCCTAATTACACGATATATGATTAGAAAGAATTCCATTTATTGTATTTACGTAAGATGAAATAATACACGAATTCTAAACAAACATTGTTATTTAATTATTGTTTCAGAAACCTTATTTTACAATACTTTAGGAAAAATAATTTTTTCTGTGGGCAGTGAAGCTAGAAACCGAATCGTATAACGTTAATAATTGTGATATTTGCTGTGATAGTATTACATCGCCCGGCGATGAATGACGAAATGTTGCAGAGTGTACTGGTCTTTACACACGGTTGTACACAACAGCAGGAGGAACTAGTAAGGCCGGTGGAGCCTGAAACACACCGAATGTCTTGGAACCATTCAATGGGTAAGTACGAGGTGTTCAGTGTGGCCTTGGTGAGATACCAGATAGAGAAATGTGATCTAGAGGTCGATGTAAAGTACGAAGCGAGATTCTCCACTGACAACTAAGGACAGGACGTTTTTCTCGAAAAGAATTTTGCACCACTTCGTTTCAGCGCCTCACCTGCAGCGCTGCTTCTGATCAGTGATTGGGTGTTACAAGTCGCAGCGACGTCCTGGAGCTGTATCGACAAATCACAGGCGTGTGGTGTCGCAGTTAACGTTTTTTTATAGTTGGAGTGAGTGAGATATTTTGGTCTGCGTTCAGCATCGAGGTCTTCAACGCTGGTGGAGGATGACATGATGAGAGTATGGAGCAGTATCGGAATGAAAGTGCGGTGGAAACCGGGAGATCCCCGAGAAAACCCGCCGACCAGCGGCATCGTCCGGCACGATTCCCACATGCGAAAATCCGGGGACCGACCCTGCCGGGAATCGAACCCGGATCGCCTTGGTGGGAGGCGAGAGGTATGACCTCTCGGCCACCGCGGCCCCTTTTTCCTGGTTGGAACTGTCGAATGTACGACGACTGCATGAACACACACAACCAGTATTCACGAAGTCAAATTGCAGATGTGTACGTAAGGCACTGAAACAAAGTCGAGCTAAAGTCTATTCTTTCCCTACTGATAACGTCGGCAGCTCCCCTCAGTTTTTCTGTGAAGCAGAAAATGGATTAAGCTGTAAAGGTGGCGCTGACTAGTGAGCGTAATCCACTATCACCTCTACGCCCAAGCTTCTCGACTTGCGTGCAGTATTTTACTAAATGTTTTTCTCCTAATGGTTCTCTAAGCGGGTCCACATAATTGTATTTGCGGGAATTATGATGTTAAGTCCAGTGCACGCTACTATTTATGCCTTCAGAAACCGGTTGACATTTTCCTTGATACGGCTCTATGATATAGCCGTTTTTAATCATTTTATGGGAAACGATTAATGTCTGCAATAAACGTGTTGACGTTTTTAACTTATATATTAAGATTAAGGTGGTAGATCATAGCCGTCTTTAGTAGAAGGCCGTGGTCTTATATCTGACAACCCTGCCAGAAAGGGTCGTTTTAACAGTTCTTTGTCTCGCCAACGGCAGTGGCATTCACAGATTCGCCAATGTGTGAGGCCGAATAACGAATCAGGTACAGCCATTGCCTTTGGAGAGCTAAAACAAGTGTTAAAAATGACCCTTTCTGGCAGGGTTGCCAGATTTAAGGCCGCAGCTTTCTACTAAAGATGGCTATGGGTAGGGGCCGAACAATTTCGCGGGTTCAGTGACCCGTATGCTAGAATCCATTGTACTATGCATACTCGAGCCCCGTCTGTTTGTTAATTGTATGTTGTTCCGCTCAGTAGCAGCTAGTGGACAAATGGCCGGGGCTTGAGTATGCATAGGATAGTGCATTCTAACATGCAGGACATTGAATCCGCGAAATTTTCCGTCCTCTAGCTATGGGTAGACCTGTCATTTAATTGTTGAGAAATCTGCACCAAATTTCGCTTTAGAACCGTTGAGTTGCGTAACAATTTGGGGGAAAAAGCAGTTTTAGTTACGGTGGAGGGCTCGGAAATAGTGGATTAATTCGCGTAATGTTTTTAATGTCATCACTAGGGACACTGGAAAATCGCGGGAAAAGTTGACTATTTGCTAGACTCCAACACGCTGTATATAATACTGAATGTTTTGTATCGACATTGGCTACGGTTTATTTGAAGCATTGTTTCTCTCTTCAACAAACCCAGTTAGAACTGTACAGCTTGAACAGCGTGTGTGATTCGTCCCAAAACTGTTCACACGTGTCACGGTTGATATACTATAGTTTATTGGAGACTATGCCCAACATTTTCGCGATTTTCCAGTGTCTCTAGTCATCACTTAAAAACCCTAATTTTTGTAGACAAAAAAGCATTTATTTCTATCACTCTGCAACGCAGTTTAACAAAGTTGTGTTTGGGAAGGGGGGCACTGAAACTGTTAAAAGATGCTCGTTAAATGAGTTGTACCTTTACTGGCGGTCCTCGATGGAGCCGCGGAGATTCCTCTCCACCCTGCCGTATCCTCCGAGGAGCGTGTAAACCTTCCACGCCCCCTATTGGGACTGCGATAAGGGCTGGCTTCAACACTGAGGACCACAACGCTGCCGGCGACAGGAGAAGGGGGCAGTCAGCCTTCAGCTATGCTAACGTTCAGCCACTAGAGACTGATTTTAACCACGATCTTTCCATGTCGAATAAAACAGGCCAACGACTTTAAATGTGTCCCAATTTCAAATCTGTTGCACTTCACATCGAGCCCATAATATTTATTTAGAAGTAATGGCATTTTTTACAACGAACACAGCAGGCCTATGATATTTACATACGTCATATTTGTGACTAAAATTTGGCAGTTAAAATGACGTAATATAATAAACCTACAATATTTCATTTTCTTTAGTATCCAATCATAAGTTATCATTTATTTTCATTACTTTTAATATTGGATGACGTGGACATGTCTAGTTCATAAAAGTTTGCTCGACAAATTTTAGTAGATTTAACAATACTGTAGTGGTCACACAAGCTTACATATTTTTATCGAACGCCTATTTGTGAGAAAAAAAAATTACCTTTCAAGGATTTTAAACGTTTTTTTCTCGTGAATGTATTGTCTGTATTTTCTTCTGGTAAGAAACCTTTGCTGTCTGGATCCTGTCGTTTTAAATTCTTATTACAGCAGTGGCTATTCTTTACACGAAGAAATACCATCAGTAAGTTTGGGAAGTGGTTCAGTCACAGCAGGTTAACTTTTACGCATGTACTCGCTCAGTACTGTTACACGTAGCCGGCATTGTGCAGAACGAGGTTTATTGTCGAAAGGAGTCTAGGTTCTCATCTGTGTGAAATTCATTTGTATTAATTGTCTATTTGTCAATCACTGAAAACATCGTTAAAGTTGATTATCTGTGGTAACAAAATATGAAGTAGCCTAAGACAGGATGGTACAAAATATTGCGTATTCGCAACACGTGTTGCTATAAACGAGACCCCAGACTTAGGTGAAAAAATTTTGCACAAACATTTTAAATTAAAATTAAATATCTACAACTCTGCTTTGAAGTTCGTTATGTGATATTTTACTCTGCGGCTTGGTGTTTGCTGTAAGCTTTTCTCATTGGCAAAGTATAATGAGACGCATGCATACGGCCACGCACTTTCGCTTCATTTATTTACTTATCCGTCTAATTTTTATGTGACGATGTTAAGGTGAAGTCGCCTTGATATACACTAACCACAGTATACATAATGAGTAGAGACATGCAAAATTCTCGTTATTTTTTGACAGCTGACTAGACTCCAAGTGACTGTAGGCTCGTTCGACGTTTCCCGCTGGCCGATATTGTCGTGACTTGCCGCGGAGAATGCTTACAAGGTAGAGAGGCCAATCTCTATAAAGACGTAACACACGTAAATGACAATACGTAAAAGTTCGTGGCCAATTGAATCGCAGATTATGATCTGTTATGTATAGGAAAGTTAAGTTTAGTCTGCTACCAAATGATAACGCGAATTTTGCATGTCTCTAATAATGAGAAAGCATTTCATATTGTAACAGGGGACGAAAAAGACGTATTGAATTTACATAGCTGAATTGATTGATATTATTACAGCAATAAAAGTTTAAATTTTTGTAACAAGAAAGAAGGAAAATTTTAAGTCACAAACGATAAAAAATTAAAAAAAAAAATAGAAACATTAATTATCTCATACACTTACACATTCATACATAGATAGGCCTATATGTCATCATCCACTGTTCTTACTAGATGTTGTCGTGTCTTACGTGAATATCTGCAGCTTTGTTTCATAGTCAGTGATTGGATGTTTTAACTGTCACGTATCTACTGCCAAACCAGATACGTGTACGTGTGGTGTGGCAGTAACCTTATTCTGATTGGCGTAGTCATATGAGAGACGTCACTTTACAAAGACACGCTGCCAATAACGTGCACGTAAGTTAGGGAAACAAATTGTACGAAAACATATTCATCGAAATCTGCGTTTTGAACTTCAGGGCTTTTAATTTTTTTTTGGCACGAGTTAAAACCAAAACAACTGTAACATCGAGACGCTTAAACGCTACTGACACTTACTATTTGTCACCTCTTGGACGACGCTGAGCCAATAATTAAGAATAAAATGAACACTGGCCCAATCATGTGATATCTTGTGTTAGCGAGTAGGCAACGAGCAGCTGTTGTCTACTTGTGTGCACATATATTCTTGCAGGCAAGCCAACAGGTCAGAGAACCAGCGAATTTTTCCTATCTCCATGAATGAACAAATCAATGCATACAAATGTGTAGATAGACACGCTGAAATATCGCCGGTAAAGTAGACTGTACGCTAGGCACCAGCGAGTTATGTATAAAGGCCATTTCACACGATCAAATATTTATTGCATTTAATTCCTTGAATTCAATGTATTGGATGGCACGACGATTCAAGAAATTTAGTTCAATAAACATTGAAAGGAACGCTTGAAAAGTTATCACATTATTTGTAAACAAATAATGCACAAAATAAATTATGTAACTATTTTACAAATATCTAGCCTACTAATCGTGCGAAACACAAAAACATTTGGTTAAACCATCAAAAAATTTCTCATTATTTTATTATGTATTATTTTTAAGAAACTACGCATTTATTTATTTTAAAATGGTTTAATACCCTTAAAGAACTCAAATATTTTGTTATTGGAATTTATAATGCCACAAAAGACTCTTTTCTGATTTTAAATATTTTTATTCAAGAAAATTTCAAACATGTTCGAAACGAAAATCTTTGATGAAATTCCAGGCATTCAATACATTGAAAGATAAAATGACTGCTGTTGTGACGTCAGCATGGCGTCACACGACATTCAAAACATTTAATTCAATAAATTTGACAGAAAATTGAAGCAAAATTTGATCGTGTGAAAGGGCCTTAACACTCAAGATTTTGCATCGCTATTTACTGTCGCTAGAGCCACGATTTTGTCGCGAAAAGATTTTTGCAACATTTTGTTTCAGTGTCTCGCGTGCACCTCGGTAGCTCTGCTTCCTGGTTATTGGCAGTGGGTCTTTGCTCAGACACGTCCCTCTTGACTGCACCAATAACAATGAGGCTATTGTGACACAATACGTCTGTGATTTGTCAGTAGAACCTCAAGACGTGTGACAGTTAAAACGTCCAATCACTGACCATGAAACAGAGCTGCGGATGTCAACATGAGGCTTTGAAACCATAAATGGTGCAAAAATCTTTTCGCCATAAAATCGTGGCTCTAACTATCGCTATGGACAGGAAAATTTCGCCAATTCAATGACCTTCTTCTCGCTTCTAGCCCTGTATATTCGTTCATTATCTGCCGTTCCGGTAAGTAGGCTTGAATACGTACAGGCTAGTTAGTGCATTCTAACATGCAGGTCAACGAATTGGCGAAAATTTTCTGCCTCATCGTAATTTGAAGAGCACCTTTTCCCCTCTTCAACAGGTTCGGTTAGAACTGTACATATTTGACTCACAACATGTGTGATTTGTCTCAAAACTGTTTACACTTGTCACGAATTACATCATCCAATAATATTTACATTGAGGGCGCCGCCTACCCGCGCGTGAGAGGCTCAAAAGCGACGGAGCAGTAAGGTCGACCTTGAAGCGTGCATCAGATGCCGCATCGCCTCAACGAGCCAAGTGCTGAACTAGCGTGCAAGCTTCCCGCCGAACCGTTTTTACTACGGGACACTAATCGGTGACCATATCAATTTTTGTTTGTGTGGAAAGTCTGCAAATAAGTTCAGCGCAGGTTGCCATCTGAGTTTCACATACATCTGGTTAGTACATTTTGAAGTACAGAAGTCTGAAAAGGCCATTTTTAGCCATGTTGGAGGGCTTAGAAATAGTGTTATTAATAAGCGTGGCGTCTAACAATGAGGGTCCGGCCTTGTCTGAAGTTGGTTTTCTTTTCGTACGTTGGCACAATGGGACACGTGGAATATTTACGTATAAAAAACCGGTTTACGAACACGCTGCAACGTGTTTGAAGCGTGGGGTAGGCGGCCTCCTTAAGATACCACCGTTTATTGGAGACTATATGCTGTCTTCCTAAATGGAAAAAGTTACATCTGAAATCGGCCAGATCTGGGCCAGATATAAATTAGTGTATATTTCATCATCCCTGATGCCAGATCGGGCCAATTTCAGATCTAGCCAGATCTGGCCCAGATATACTTTTTTTAAAATTGGATTAGAAAACTTTCGCTATTTTCCTGTGTTTCTATGTATAACTCCGTGCTAGGAACATTTTCTTCGTCCTACTTGCTCGCTTCGCCACTGGACAGTTGCGTGTTCCCAGGCCTCACATACTGGGCCGTACAGCGCGGGGGCAGCCAATAGCAGTCGCGTGACTCCACCCATTACCACCGGCAGCCCTCCCTCCTAAACTCCACTACAACCCATCACGAAACTTGTCTTGTTCGGTAATTAGCAGAGCCGAGGCGGGCAAGGTCGCATCCACCCTGCGAAGCAGACGTGTTATTATCACAAAACCACTAACCACCCCAACCCCCCCCCCACCTCCTCACCTTACCAACCCCAGCCCGCATCAGCCCACGGAGGAACGAACCGTCAGTCATCAATTAATTCCAGTCACGACACTTCGTGATTTTGCTCGCCGTGCGGGTCTCCTCCACGGAGAGCGGTGTTCGGGAAATGTATTCAGTTGGCTTTCACGGAATCGCCGCGAAGAATGTACACGTACGTCCGATAACAAGAGGGCGGCGCCCGCACTGTCTCAGACAAGAACAGATCCAGCTATAGGGGCAATTCCTAAAAAGTTGCTATCCCCACACCCCGAGTCAACGAAGGGGGATCCGGAGGTCCTCTCCCGGGGAAAAATTCCTTTTTAAGGTGCAAAATGGTGCTATTTAAGGGCTTGTTCCCGAGATTTTTTTTCAGACTGGTAACAATAACTCAACTATTTTTTAACCAAAAGCTTTAAACAAATTTGAGTCAATGTGCAATCACAAGACCCACAATACTGTGGAGGCGTTTTTAAAAATAATGTACCATTCGTCAGCAAAAAAAAAATATTTTGCTTAATTTTTGCCTATTTTCACGACAAAAACGTGGTAATTTGGGTGCTGAAATCTAAAAAACCGTTCAGTACATTTCTACAAAAAAAATCAGCTACAAATTATAACATATAAGTGTCAAAACTGTGGAGCAAAATTTTGATATGATGTTAGTAGAGTCACGATTTTATGGCGAAAATATTTTTGCAACATTTGGTTTCGATGCGTCATGTGCACACCTGCAGCTCTGCTACATCGTCTGTGGTTGGATGATTTTAGTCTCACTGGCCTTGGCAAATTACAGACGTACAGACTCACAATAATCTTATTCTGATTGGTGCAGTCAAATGAGAAACGTGTCTGAACAAAGACACGCTGCCAATAACCTTGAAACAGAACTGCCGATGTGCACGAGAGACACTGAAACAAAGTGGGGCAAAAATCTTTTCGCGACAAAATCGTGGCCCTAGATATTAGTTAGTAATAAAAAAAATTTCGAAATCACTGCAAAACTCGGTAACAAGACGTTAAGGCGTTTACTAAACCAAAAGAAAATTGGATGTACCGCTTTAAAATTTTGTAATATTTTACAGATAAACTATACAAAAAAGATCATAGGTCGGTTTGCTAGGGTGGGGGGGGAGGGGGGGAGCCTCCTGCTCTTCTGGATCCGCGCCTGGTCCAAGGCATGGTCCTAGGGGCTCCACCCCCCCCCCCCCCCCCCGACATCCTAAATTCAGCACCGTCTTCCAGGAATCTGGGTGATCGTGATCTCTGGACGTCACCGCCGCGCGGCAGACAGCTTGTATTCCTGCACTGAGTATAGAAAGTATTGGTGTATGTTGCTGTAAAACTACCACGTGCGTCAAATTCTTTGAAGTGTGGTCGCAAATACGTTTTATTTTTAGAATTATTCCACTGGGCCCATTGTGCCAACGTACAAAAAAATAAGTCTTCAGACAAATAACGACATGAAATTCTTAAGAGGGCGTGGTAGATAAATAAGCTCTGAGTTCTTCAATTGCGATCTACTCATTTTGAAAGTCAGTGTGGAAATATAACAAAACAAAAATCCTTTATAATTATATTTGCCAACTTTATGAGCAAACGTTTACCCGGAATATATTCATTTGTGAAGCGTGATCTCTTGCGACGCGATAAAATGTAATATATTTCGGCGTCAGAGATTCGTCTTCAGAAATACGTTAATCGAGGAAAAATTTTGCTCAGAAAGATGGCAAAAACTATTAGGTTTGCTGTTTTATTTTTTTATTTTTGCAAATTGGCTTCAAGAAACCTACAATTCTGACCTGATGGTTCTAGTGCTGGATTACATATACAATGTACTGTTAAGACACAATCTTCAATAAAATTAACGTCTCGAAGACTTCCAACATAGCTAAAAACCACCTTTTCAGACTGCCGTACTTCAAAATGTACCAACTAAACGAATCTATGAGAGAAATATGCACTGAACTTTGCTACAGACTTACCACCAGTAAAATTATATGGTCTCCGATCAACGTCCCATAATAAAAATGGGTCGGCAGGAACCTTGCACGCTAGTTCAGCGCTTGGCTCGTTGAGGCGAAGTGGCACTTTATGCGCGCTTCAAGGTCGACCTTATGGCTCCGGGGTTTGAGATCCTCTAACGCACAAGTAGGCGGCACCCTTAAGAGGGGAGTTCACGCAACATTTTTATTATTTTAATAATTTTTATATTCGTACGAGGATTTTTTTTTTTGTTTTGTTGTCATACATTGTGACTATTTTTCACAGTAACGAAAATTTTCTTGTTTTTGTAGTTTTGTATAATGGCAAGTAAAATCCATAATTTGAATTATGGGCGCGGTTCACCGCAGTTTTCAGCGTCTTTTTATATTATGTATTTGTGCCAGATATTTTTTTCCCTGATTTTAGACATAAAATGTGAATAAATCTTCCTCTTTGGAAATTTTTTTCTCTTTCATAATTTTTGCGTAACGAGTCGTAAACGTCGAAATTTGCACTTTACGGTTATATGTATGCCACTAAAAACCAAAATTCAGAATGTATAACAATGTTGTAGGCTATGATTTGACATATGTAAAAACAAAAAATAAAATATTTTTGTATTTAATAAAAAAATGCAACATTTTTAAACGAAAATTAAAAAATTTCTACAGTTTTATAAAAAATACAAAAAAATATATTTTTTGGTTTTATATGTGTCGAATCACAACCTACAACAATGTTATACACTATGCATTTTTTCGGTTTGATATGTCGGTTGGTTTTAGTAGCGCACATAAAACCGTAAAGTGCAAATTTTGACGTTTACGAATCAAAACGCAAAACTATGAGAGATAAAAAAATTCCCAAGAGGAAGATTTAATCACAATTTATGTCTAAAATAAAAAAAAATATCTGGTACAAATATAAATGTACCGTCCCCTACTTAGGGGCTAGCACCTCAACCACTGGTGACGGTAACAAAGTTACAAGATCAATGTAAAGAGGGTGGCGAATCCCTAGAAATTTGCAAGGGCGCTAAGGCAAAAGTAATCCTCACTCAAAAGTAAACTAAACTCTTAACTTCTAACACCTCAGTAAAGTAATACCAATCAAACATCAATAGCAGCGATCAAAATCACATTAATGTTCCAATCAAGAAAAGGTAACTGTAACTACAACATCAATTAAAGATCAAGTATCGGGTTCAATCCCAACAGGGATTTATTCAAAACGTAAAATCAAATAACAAAACATCAACCTAACCATTAACCATTTTACAAACTCAAATAATCAGCCACACAAGTCAAAAAGTGTAAATATAAAGAAGGCATAACATTAAACATTAACATTATGAATTACTATAAACAGGCGTGCAGAAATATCAGTTAATCTGTCTATCTGGATAATATGACTCAGTGAAGGCCTAAATGAGAGTACTGCAAAGGGTGTAGCGAAAAACAAACACAAATATTACAAATGTGCTAGCCCTATCCTTATAGGAAACTAACTTTAACAATAACAAAGAACAATGCTGAGTCCCATACCTCAGTAGCAAATAAACAATACGACCACAAGTCTGAAAAAAACCCTATACTTATAGGTAGTAAACTTCAGGGGGACACACGCCCCGAAACACACATACACCACGGGGACACCGCCCCAAAACACATACAGCAGCAAAATCAACCGAGTCCCATACCTCGGTAGTAAGCATACAATACCTATCACCCTAACACAGTTTCAATGCAGGCACATACGGTGCATGAAAATTACTCAATCCAAATATTATAAATGATCTGCTATAAATTTACTTTCTCTGCAAAGGTCTAACCTTGAAAATTACACGTCAGCAATTATTAATCAACAAATACGAACAAAACTAAAACTATTTAAATGTCTGCCCCTCTCTCTCTCTCTCTCTCTCTCTCTCTCTGAAAGCTGAAAATATAGAAGATACCAAAAGTTAAACACTTGAAAACCCGAACGCGAAAGTTAACCTGAATTATTAAGTAAAAAAGAGAAGAAAAAAAAACACGAATAGCAAAACACGAACGAAACACTAGAACTTGGGCCATCATGCTACAGGACTTCAACTCAAGAAAAAAATAACAAATAACTAAACAGGCGCCAAAAATTAATCAATTACAAGTCCTGCAGCATAACAACCCATTCCACATGTACAATAACGAATAATAAGATTGACACTTACATTTCACTGGAAGCCGACTGAACGCACATATACGAAATCCACGAAGCTTTATACTAACAGCGAGCGAGTATTAAATCCCTGAAAATAGTCCGCCCAACATGGCGGAGCAACAGTAACACATAAAAATTACAATAAAATTATTATCACTAATAAGCCTGAAAATACATAATGAAAACTAAATACAAACTTTTTACTACTCGGTGTGTAGAAAATTAATTACAAAATATCTCAATTTATAAATTTCAGATATTAACAAGAAAAATAATTATAATAACACGAAGAACAGTTTCTTGATGTACGGCGCCGTTCACTTGAGTGCGCTAGTGCAGCTCAAAGTTAGTTGGACTCTTTGCACCTGTGTCTCTGCTTAATTCACATCCAGTCTATGGAGGTGAAACGTCGTGTTTACATACTGCGTCGTAAAATGTTCCGAACTAATACAAGTGGATTGCTGGAACACAAGGTACGTAAGTGTTTCTATTGACGTAGAATGTCAAAAACATAGCTGCGGAGAATATACTGATGTGAAATAAAGTCGATATTTTAGTAGCTGGAAATTTGAAGTGTCCAAAATTCTCGGGCGACGTAAAAACTTGCCGGTCAAACCGACAAGTTCGGTTCATAAAAATAAAAAAGACGTTGAAATCTCAGGTGAACTTTTAAAATATTTATTTTCAGTTTCAGCATTTTTTTAAAATTCAAATAATTTTTATTCTTTAATTTTATGAGCACGTCATTGTAGCCTGCAATGTATTTATCTACTGTGATTTTTTTGAGTTTGGTATATCAGTTGGTTTTAGCGTAGTCGTTAAAACGGAAACATTCAAAATATGACTTTAACAAGCCATTACGCAAAAACTATAAGAGATAAAAAAATTTTATAAGAGCCAAATTTAGTCACTATTTGTGTCTAAAATAAGAAAAAAAAATATTCGGTGCAAACAAAAAAATAAAAAAATGGCGATGAAAATTGCGGTAGACCGCGCCCTTAAACCGTTTTACAGAAGAAACTAAAACCGACTTACTGACACAAACGAAATAATTCACACTGATTAACTGTGTTACGGGCTACGACTAGATACGTACAAAACACTACGTGGAAATTTTTTTGTATTTTTAATAAATACAGAACGTTGACAATTTTTATTATTTTAAACTAAGCAATTTTAAAAAATGCAAAACATATTCAATGCTGTTATTTATTCATGTCTGTACGTAGCCTGCGACATTCTTCTTCAGTGGGAATTATTTCATTTCTGTATGTTAGTTGGTTTTCTTTTCTTGTATAAAACCGTTTTATGCAAATTTCGGCTTTGACATGGCATTATAAAAACTATGAAAGCTAGGAGATATTCATTACCGTAAAAATAGTCACAATGTGTGCCTATAAAACAAACAGTGTCTCGTACAAAACAAATGTAAAATTTATTAAAACAATTAAAATTTAGTAGAGAGCATCCCTCCAGAGAAGGTGCTGCCTAGCGCAGAGCCTTGGCTCGTCCAAAGATAGAGATATACATGATACATTATGTTAGGTGGAAAGCTCAGTACCTATCGAACCGACATGTGACACCACTGACTATTTGGTTGAAATCAGTTAAGGTCATTATTCATTATTTCTACCGCTTTCAAGATAATTAATTTTTTAATTCTGAACGAGAGGATATATCAAAAAATTGCTGGTACTGTTTTGTTAAAAACTGTGGCTACTAAGTTAACTATTTTTGCAAGGTAAAATACCAAATCTATGTAATATTGTGTCAAGAAAAAATTAAACTACGTAGTAAAAACAATTTTTAACAAAACTGTGCTACAGTTTTTCGAAATATGTTCTCGTTTAGAGTTAAAATTATGATTGATCATGGCCTTAAGTCCTCATTGCTATATCATTTAAGGCTTTGTGTCAATTACTGTAAAATTATAACCAAAATTTTTTTTCACTATCAATACCTCTCCCAAACACATACTTTTAATATTCTACTACTCTTTATTCGTGTAGGAAAATATTCTCCTCTCATCAATGCAGAACAAGCCTTTGTCCGAAAGGAACGTCATTAAGGCCTCGCTCTCTAGTTTAGTAGTGGTTTCGAAAATATTTTTTGTAACGCAAATTAATACATATATCAAAATTCCTTCGGCAGTTTTAACACGTATATATCAACGTTTGTATATGCATTTTTCTGTTGCAATACACCAAATTAGTTTTTGCCTCCGAAATAGTACACATTTTGTTGTGAAATTAAGCCACAATTAAGTAAAATAATTTTTTTGCTCGCAAACGGTACATTATTTTTAAAAACACTCTGGTAAAATTGTGTAACGTATGAATGTACAGGCACTGTCTCAAATTTTTTTCAAAGCATTTGGTTATAAAATAATTTGAGTATTTGCAATTGTTTGAAATAAACGAGAGACCATGGCCTTAAACAGTTACTAAGTACTGCCGTAATTAATTTAACGTTTAAATACGTACCCTTTCTCTTATCAAGGCTCTCGGGTAGCTGTTCTGGAACGTGTCGCGTCTGTTTCATTCATGTTTCTGCGAATAAAAAAAAATAATTTGGTATGGGGAGGGTACCCGAAGGTATCGTACCCCGAGTGCAGATTTTTGACTGGACTCTCGTAGGCATCTGCATATCCTGATGGATGACGTGAAATTAAGCCCTACAGTGGAGAAGTGACGGAATGAGAAAGGCGAGGGGAAAAGGAAGATCCCCGAGAAAACCCGCCGTGCAACGACCATGTCCGCCACATTTCCCACAAGGAAAAAATCCGGGCTGAACCCACCGGGAATCGAACCTGTATCGTCTTGGTGGGAGCCAAGTGATCTGACCGCTTTATTTTTTTTTTACATAAAATGTTTGGTGCAGTGGCGATGCGGAAGCTTCCGCATCAACACTGCACCAAACATCCTCCCCTTTAACGTGACGTAATTTGAGTGACCCCAGTACTTTTCGTGAGACAATTTGTATAGTGACAATTTTTGAGACCAAATGGACAAACACAAATTAGCACCCAGCAAGACCTGGGAATCGAACTCAGAACCCCCCGCATCAAAGTCGGCCGCTCAACCAACTGAGCCACGGGGGGTCGGCTTCCGCTCGGACATCACGGTCCCTTACGTCCCCGAAAATGTTACGGACGTTTTATTTATGTTTTTTTTTATCATAATTCTTGTTTCAAATTTATTTCTGAAAATTTGCCTTCTTCATAACATGAAATATGTAATTGATGGAATTTCTGTCATCGCAAGCTATTACAAACTTGTTTGATTACGATATATGAAACCATTACAGGGTTTTCCTCAATAATAACTGTGAATAAAGCTTACAGTATTACTCTGAGGGCTTAACGTAAACAGGTTTTTACTAATTGAACTCAAGTACATTCTCGTCCTCAAAATGTAATACATTTGAGTTGACTACAGTTCGATGAATTAGTTAGGTGTAAAATGTGAAGGGTTAAGTATACGGATAATTAATTACACATACTTTTGGAAAAGAGCACTAAGTCACAAAAATTAATTAAATTTAACTTTTAAACTGCAACTTTCATTAATATTGTGTACAAACACATTAAATTATTAAGTATTGTATTACTAACAGTGATAACCTTTCATATTCTTACAAATATTAAGTCTGACTTTAAAAAAAAAATATTTCTGCACAATATTTGCACTCTGTTGAAAACATTTTTTTATTTAACCATATCTCCGAAACACCACAGAACTTCTCCTTACACTTAAACATATTCCCTATGTGTTTATCTACACGAAAAGGACACACGCTTCAAACTACGCTTCTGTAATTTAAAAAATACAGCAGCACTCTCGTTGCAACAATACACGCTAGTTAGAGCAACGCGCGTAGAGGCGATGAGATTCTCGTTGAGCGTGGCAGTCTGGCCCTTATCGCTGCCCTGTTCCCCAGACTCAAACGTGGAAAATTATATCTTGATTATATAGGGGTCGTAAAGTTACATTGTTCCTGCCCGCTTACATTAATACAACGTCCCCTTGGTGCGGTAAGCGTATGTTTGCGACTAACGCAATATGTTCATTGTATTAAAACAGTCGCATGGACATAACCTATTATCAAACAAAATATCTCCTCTCATTTGTAGGACATCTTGTAAATAAATCGAAGACTTCATTGACATTAATTTTGGAATCTGATATTAAAAATATTGTTTAAAGTATTAGTTATTAAAAATCTCTAACATATTACAGTGCATTTGTAAGGAAATACATTGTTGCTAATTTTTAGGAAACATTATCGCTTTTTATATCGGGTATTGTTGCCAATAGGTATGGTGATGCGTCAACTTAAAATTTTTATGGCCAAATCTAAAAATTAAGATTTTTCACAACATTGATTTAACAATCAGTAGCGTTTACAAAATCATGTACTTCATAACGCTAGTACAATTTCATGATACATTTTACAATAAAGATATTTCATAAGATTTTTCACTGAAATTACAAAATTAAAAAAAAAAAAAATTGAAGACCTCTTCATGTGACCAGACTGAATGTGCTAAGTAACAAATCAATAGGAAATGTTTAGTTTGCGCACAAACCTTGGAGTTTCTTAGTGCAGTGCTTATCATTACATACGATAAAGGCAAACTTTACTTATACTTAAAATTATGCAATTTTTAAAATTCGTTTATAGTTATTTACTGTCATGATGGAATGCCATGGCACAGTTAAAAATAAGCGTGGCATCAGTTTATATGTAAGTGGTTTAATACAGTAATATAACATTAATTAAATAACAATTGTCTGGCTAACATTAATTATTTTGAATGTTATACAGAGAAAACTCTAAATGTATGAACATTTTGCACCGATTCTAAAAACTGGACCTAGAAGTTAATGACAAGAACTCGCCGATTCAATTCTCGGCGGGTCGGTCACAGGATTTTCGTATGTGGGAATCGTGGCGGACGCTGGCGTTGGCTTGCGGGCTTACTCCAAGCTATCCCGGTTTCCCCACACTCGCATTCGTACATTCGGCGAACAGTCACCATTTCCCATAATTAGAACCATGCAACGGACCTGACTGCGATGTTTATTTTTATTTGTGTTGGAAAACAACTTTGCTTCAGCCTAATCTGCTTTTGTGGACAAATTGTTCTCCGAAACGTGGGAGGAGAATTTTTAAAAAACATCGGCATTCAATTAACCGAGGACTTAGAAATATTTCAACAGCAGCCCAATGTAGTGACGTTGTGCATAAAATTAAATGTAGCAGGCACACAGCCACATATCTTGTTTTGTAAGGGCATACTTTTCCACCAGCGCTGAAATGACCTGCCCAATCTATGCCGGGCACAAAGCAAGCCTGTTTGTGTTGTCCTGAAAAACAATTCCTCAAATAACAAAATTTCTCTCTGTTTCATATTTCATCGCTTGAATGCGTGCACCAACAAGCTATATAGTTAACATAGAGGGGCGAAAACGCTTCCAAAGTGAAGCCCAATTGAACGGCTGTTTTGACCCCAGAAAACATGGCGAACAGCAGTGTGGCCAACATTATGTTAAAAATCCGTCATTATGCTCGCATAAAATCCGTTACTGTATAGCTCCACTATATTCCCGCTAAACACAGCAAAAATGCCAATAATTATTGTAATATATTATACTGTAATAAAGCTAAAATTAGCGTAATCGCTCTCGTCTCTCGACCGGAAATAAGAGTCCGCCATTTTATCTAGAGTCAAAATACCACGTTCAATTGGGCTTCACCTCAGAGCCTTGGAGATTGCTGTTTCCGCCCTCTATGTTTACTATATAGCTCGTTGGCGTGCACGTATAGCGAAATACGTATGTTATTGAAACAAATTTCCTGCGAGAAACAGTGTTTGTTAGTGCTGAATTGTTTAAAATTGGGTGTTAAAGCCATATTTCAGTTTCATCATCATAACATTAGCGGAACACGAGTAGAAGCTCAAGTATTTCGGCAAGGCTAATTATTCTGCAGGTTAGTAAGATCAATGTTAAAAGTTTGTCTCAGGGAAAATTTCTGCATCTTGAGCACTGGTATCGCTGAGGGGTGCAAACTGATGAATCACAGAGTTTTCCTGAATTTTTTAGTAACATAAAGTTGATAAATTAAAATGCAACATTGGATAATTGTTACCTTAAAATTAAGTTAAATTACGTCTGTAATTTCCAAGCCTATATTTAAATTTAATTTTACTAGAGTTTCGTATTTTTTCTGGTCCCTTAGCGATAGCAGCGACACTAGTGGCAGAAATTTCCCCTGTGCCGAACACATTTTCTTTCTCACCTGTAGTAGAATTAACCTTAATTTCGGGTATTTATCTAAGGCCAGGTTCATCGTCAAGAACGTGTATTTCCCCCACTTTGGACGTCAGTTCTTTCACGCATTTTTGACGACTGCAATGCGGTAATAAGTAAGGAAATAATTATTGGGCCTATCGCTAGAGGTACGTCAATTTCGCAAATACATTCCAGGCCAGGTTGAACACCAAATATATGTACTTCATAATCACGTGTGTGATTAGCTGGTGGCTGTCACGTAACGCATTTGACTACTGCAAGCCAGTAGAAAATAAGGAAATGATTCGTAGAGCTATCGCTTGTAATGTTGCAAGCCAATGAATTATCGACTGTATCCAGAGCGTGTACCTACAGGACTGAGCAATCTAGGCTACTGCCAGATGAATACGCTAAATTGACGTACCTCTAACTATCACGTGTTATTCACTTGTGTGGTTGGAAGCAGATGGTTTGAGACGCATACATTTAAAGTTATTGTTTAACGACAGGCAGGATTTAACCGACCTGTTCTGATCCTAACATACTCCGTGATGCAATTGACTCCGAGTCTTCGTGCCTTTTCTGCCTATATTACATTTGTTGGGCTGCTATCATTGGTAGAGACTGAAAAAATACGCTTGATCACTGACCTTTACACTAGCCTCCAAGACAACATGTTTACTGAAGTAGACAGCAGCTTTTGATTGACAGCTCGATAATACAGCGACACCTATAGGCCAGAAAAATTCGCGTGTTCACTGACATATAGGCTAGCTTCCAAGAATATATGTGAAATCGTGCAGACAGCAGCTGTTTATTAGCTGCTCGCTGACAGTTAAATGGGCCCGTATTCAGTTACAGTTTTATTACTGGCTCAGCTACTTCTAGGAAGTGTCGAGTAAGTCAACGGCCAATGGTTAGGGCCGGGTAGTTTTCGCGAAAAGATTTTTGCCCCACTTTGTTTCAGTGCATTAAGTGCACACCTGCATCTCTGCTTTGTAGTCAGTGATTGGATGCCTTAACATACAACGTCTGGAGGTTAAACCCGCAAATCACAGACGTGTTGTGTCACAGTTATCCATGTACAGATTGGCACAGTAAAGTTAATATTAACTCTGCACAAAAACACTCTGCCAATAATCATGAAGTTCAGCTGCAGGTGTACGCGTAAGACACTGAAACAAAGTGGGGCTAATATATTTTCGCGAAAACTACCGGGCCCTAACAATAAGGCGAGACTTGCAGGTCCTTGCCAATGGCTAGTGATTGTACAGAACTGAGAAGTTTAGGTTGCTGTCAGGTCAACCCGCGAAATGCTTATGCTTCTAATTATGAGCAGAGATAGAGGAAAACAGCAAGAATTTTTCGTGCCAACTAATTAGGCAAAACAGCGTAGCTCATGCTCCTTGTATGATTGATGGGGACCTGAAATATTCGCGTTGTTTTGGTCCCAAGCTAGAATTCCAGCAACTATAAGTTCGTGCCACTTTCGCAATTGGCCCGTGACTTATTTGACACTTTCTGGAAGTAGCTTAGCCAATAGTACAGAAGCAACTAAATGCAGGTCCAAATCACTGCGTCATAGAGCAGCCAGCGAGCAGATAATGTCTGCTTGAATACACACATGTTCTTGGAATGATTGGATGATAGTTATGTAATTTTTTTAAAATATGAATCCCAAACATACAATAATGACTAGAGACATGCAAAATTCGCGTTATCATTTGGTAGCAGACTAAACTTCACTTTCCTATACAAAACAGAGCATAAACTGCGATCCAATTGACCACGAACTTTTATGTATTATCATTGACGTGTGTTACGTCTTTACAGAGATTGGCCTCTCTACCGTGTAAGAATTCTCCGCTGCAAGTCACGACAATTTCGGCCAGCGGGAGACGTCGAACGAGCCTATAGTCACTTGGAGTCTAGTTATCTGTCCTAAAATAACGTGAATTTTGCATGTCTCTAATAATGACACATCAGAGTTATCAACGGGCCAGTTAGATTGGGACACACCAATATTGGAAGGTTAACGTCGGGCACTGACTTGTTACATACAGGTTGTTTCAGAAATACTTTTACAAACTTCGGGGGTAGGTTCCTTATAATAAAAAAAAGTTCATGTAAACATATATCCGGAAACCATTAGTTATTAATGAAAGTTTAGTTCAATGTATTGCTAGGTAATTACTTCTGTAAAAAGTCCTTGAATATTGTTATTGACTGCAGATGCCATAACTTCTTTTCTCTTAGCATAGGCGAAAGTGTCATAAACTAATTAAAATCCTCTATGGTGGTATGTTACCAAGGAAACTTGTTTACATTTGTAAATAATCTGTTCGTGACATTTGATTGGTGTCGTTTTACAGGTGTAACCATGGACGCCTGTGAAACAGTACGACATCATTTGGGAATATTTTACAGGGTGCGACAGTGCGTGATCCGACGTTTGCATTTGTGTGTGGAAGCAAGAGAATGTCATTTCTCACATTTACTGTGACTTTCTGAGTTTATGCCACTTTCACCAGTGATAAGAGGATAGAAATTAGGTCATCTGCAATCGTTACTCAATGACAGTTATAAAACTAATAACCTTACAACACGTCGAACTAAACTTTTATCAATAATTAAAAAATTAATGGCTTTCGGACATAGGGTATGTTTTTATTTAACATTTTTTTGTTATGTTTTGGAGAAAGGAACCTACCCCCTAAGTTTATTAAATATTTTAGAAACATCCTGTACAGTGCCACGATTTTATTTTGTCACGAATATATTGTTTCAACATTTCTTTTTTAATGTCATACGTGTACATCTGCAGTGTTGCTTCATACTTAGAGATTCGATGATGTAACTCACATTTGTCGTGAAGTTTTACTGGCAATTCATAGACGTATTGTTACAAAAAACCTTCTTTTGATTGGTGCAGTCAAATGAGAAACGTGTCTGAACAAAGACATGATGCCAATAACCATGAAGGAAAGCTGCCGACGTACACGTGAGACATTGAAACAAAATGGTATAAAAATCTTTTCGCGACAAATTCGTGACTGTAGTTACGAGTTGTAAAGTTCATCAGTAGAGAATACTAGACTGGGAGAATGGAAAATAAAAATAATTACTATTTTTACAAATCGGAAATACTTGTAATAATTTAACTCCGTGCTGTCTCCAGGCGCGCAGGTCTACAATTACCGCTGAAGAGCGTACCTCACGAACTGAACACACGCCACATCTCATGACCAGTGTTCCACTCTCGTGTGTGTGCGCGCGCGTGCGTGCCTCGCAAGTCGTGATAACAGCGCTGCGAATCCTGGAGGAATTAGTGTCACAAACACACAACACCGCGCCACGGTTGTTATGCGGCGCGGTACGAGGTTTGAGGCTACCGGCTGGAGGCATTTTATTTTTCGGTTGGGAAACTAGCCTCACCACGGCAAGCGTGATTCCAACTATCTCGTTTCCATTCCTGTCAGCCATTTCCTTCACCCTCTCGCAATTCGTTTTAACCTCTTATATCTTTGAGCAAAGTGGGATAAACGTACTGCCTAATCTGAATAAACACAGGTTTGAACTAAATGTTTACGTCTATTGACATTTCCTGAGCCAACTGTATAATAGTCACAGGTCTGGGTTCACTGCACTGTAAACTTGCCTCCAAGAAAATCTGATTAAGTTTTCTCTGAATTTACATGCATAGTTATAACTGGATTAGCGCTTTCAATGTGTCAAATGTGCCTTAGTGCCAATTGCGAAATTTACACGATTTTTCTGTTGTTTGAATTAAAACTTGTTCCCAAACGAAAACGCGAATTTATCGGGTCTTTAATTATCAGCCTTCTGCATTCCACATTTAAATTTGTTTAAATTGTAAGGAAAATGTTCAAGTCTTAAATTAATTTTTTTATTATAGTAACTTTAATTTTAATCCTGCAGTGCTAGTGTCTGCATAGTAAACAAAATAATGTCTCGGGGAAATTAACAAATAATAAATCACGAATATACTATTGTTGTAAAATTGGGCAATTTGGCTGATATGAAATATTTATATACGACAACTTGAAAAAGCCGTAAAAATCAGTACCAGAGTTTATGTAATTTCAAAGCAAGAAATTATACAATTTAGACTAAAAAGTCAATACATCAGAATTTAGATAAATACATAGTAAGCTAAACCCACAGTATTTACTGCCTTGAAGAAATCAGCCAACATAGATAAGACGCTTTTAAAATATCTGCCAGACAGATTTTTGGTATCTGCTGTCATTTAGGCGTAAGAAAATAATATCGCTAAACAAAAGTATTAACTAGAGAGCACGGCCTTAAGCCTGACTTGGGTGAGGGGCCGCGGGGGCCAAGTCGTGACAGACTTGTGTGATGCACGGGGACAGGTGGACGTGAATATGTCTCCTCCCCGGGAGAGGCTAATCAATCTCTCCCTCCCTGTCTTCTACCAACCAACCAGGAGCCAGTGCACTCAACTGCAGACCAAGCGTGCAGCTGGCCTCAGCAAACAAAAGACTTACGCGCGACGGCGGGTGTTTACTTAACACCTCTACGCAATTGAAAACTATAGTATTTGACTTTACGATGGCTTTCAATACATGGCTTCTTATGGGGTCGAACACAATGGCGCCGCAAAACGTAAAGTCAAGCAGCCTTGACTTTACGTTTCCGATAAATTGAAAACCTAAAGTCAAAGTCATGATGGCCGTTTGCAAAGAACAGCTGATTATGTAGGCCTATGTTATAATGGGAAATCTTTATTTCTGAGCGTTGTTCTATTCTTCAGCACTTGGATTTCATGAAAAATGTAACAGGTTTGTCTTAAATGTATTCGAAAAACCTTGTAAATAGCATTTCAGAACTATTTTAAATGAACTGTAAGTTCCGTCAACAGGTGGCGTTGCTTGTGTTCTGCAAAATATTAACATAAATTAAAATATTTGAATAACTGGGCTTATTTTTTAATATCTACGTAATATAATTTTATGGCAAAAATTTAATGATATATCACAATAAAGTCGTTAAAAAACAACAGATTCACAAATAGTTTTTGAACTGTCGTTACGTTAACTTGACGTTTGTATGTGCCTACTGAAAATATACTTAAAGCAACGGAAACGTTAAGTCTATTTTTAAAGTATTCAATTGTGTACAGGCCCTTATAGGCAGGATCATGGGCATTTTGCGAAAATAATTTTGGCCCAATTGGTTTCAGTGCCTTCCGCACTCATCAGCAGCTTTGCTCCATGGTTATATGCAGCGTGTCTTTGCAAAGTTACAACTCTCGTTTGACTGCGTCATTCACCACAAAGTTACTGCAGAATGTTAAGTATTTAATTTGCAGGAAGAACCCCAAAACACATGAGAGTTAAAACATCCAATCACTGACGATGAAGAAGAACTGCAGATACGCACATAGGTCACTGAAACAAACAGTGCCCAAATTATTTTCGCGATAGGTCCATGGGCCTACTTATAGTAAGCGATAAAGCGAGCACTTTTGAAGGTCATCTTGTCAAAAATAGTAATTAACCTGATCATAACCTCAGCTCCTAACTCTAATGCGGTATCACCTCTACCGCAAGACATTGAAACAGCGTACAATGGTATCGTAGATCACTCGCCTAACCGACACTTTCAGTGGTAACCTCATCTTTTTGCTGGCGGAAAGTTTTGAGCAAAGTCCATTGCATGTTACTAGAATAGTTTCACGTGAATACCGTTAGCAGTGTTTCAAATAAAACACGTTGAAAAAGTTTTATTTAGTCATTTCGAGGGACTTAGAAATTATCTTTCTAATTGATGTGATGCTTTGAAACTACCTTTCCGTCATCGTTTCAAGTGTATACTTTCTTTTCGTACATTGACACAATGAGCTCATGTGGAATACTTTGTTTAAAAAAAAGTATTCACAAACCCACTGAAACGCATGTTCAGCGCATAGTTGGCAGCTTACTAAAAGATTCCATTTTACACCTGATGTGATGTACAAATTCTTGGTTTTAAAGCTTTAGAGTATAAATTGAAAATGTTTGTTTGAAGAACCAATTTAATGTATGTGTTATTTAACATGTTTGTAGTAAAGTTGTTTTATGCGTTAAATGAAATTTGTAAACAGTGATAGAAACATTGGATACTAATTTTTTCTATCACCGTATACATTTTGTATTTACCAGGTAATGCCAATTTAGGGCAGAAATGTCAAAGAACATATACATTAAATTGGTTCTTCAAACGAACATTTTTGATCTATGCTCTAAAAAAAGTATTACAGTTTTAAAACAAAGAATTTGTATATCATGTGTATAGCGGACTCTTTAACTAGCAGCTGGCGTTATGTAGCACGCGAACGTTCTGAGGGTGGAGGGGGGTTGGAGCGCACAACTGCTATTCTTAAACTTTGTAAACACACTTGCCTCACAATTTCCGACATTCTACTCGAAGAGGAAAAAAATATCAAACAGAATCAAGTGAGATTAAGAACCTGGCCATGCGCACTAAGTACTCCGGAACAAAAGGCCTCCAACTGATTTGAATTGCAAAGTTCCGTCGAATATTAAAACGATCTGGGAGGAAATTCGCCGCTGATTTTTCTTTATGTATGAAGCTATAACAAGAATTACTTTGGTACACCTGCGTTGGGAAGAGTACGGTAATGAATAACAGTGTTCATTTGTCTATTTATTTTAACCATATAAACATCTTCGAATTTGTCGTGCATCCCAACTTTGCTGTTACATTTGACCGGAGACAAAACGACGTCCCGCTTTTTAGTAAATATGGCAACACAGGGCATCAGTCATGACCCTGTGTGTTAGAATTACTTTTTTAAAAGTAATATACATGCGCGCGTTGTAGTAACAATTATTTTAGTAGCATTACTTCATAGGATGCTACTTAAATTGGTTAGCTTCTTCGTAAATACATATTTGGTTACCTTTAATTAAAAATTGTATTATATTATTCATCATCTTGGAATGTAGATCAGAAAACAATATGCAAGTGTAAATACCACTTATTAAAAGATCCATGGCTTTCATTCGTGGTTTATAGGAGAAGGTTCAGCACTGGCGGTTATTAATATTGTTTTTTAAATACAAAATGAAATTATAATACCGATTTGTTCGATAATTTTATGTAACAAAATATTTGTAAGAAATACGTAATAGAATACTTTTTCTAAGGCAGCTTAGTTACTTTGGTTGCAAGGCGCATTAAATCGTTTCACCAATTATATATATTATCTAAAAAAAGGCTGCATCTTAACTTTTGTTATCTTATGTTTACTTTCTTTTCAGTAGCTTACTTTCATCTTCATATTGTACTCTTTCAGACCTCCATCTGGTAGGTGTATACAGGATAAAATTGGTGGAAGATAGATACGTCTAAAGATGACTGCATATTTTATATTGGCTTTTAAAATGAAAATTATTTAGTAAACCTTAAGTACTTAAAAACGAGTTTCAAGTCTTCTTAAGAGTATTAACATTATTTTTGGAGTGAATATTGTTAAAACAGGGCATGATTAGGTGCTAAATTACTATCAATGTAAAAATTCTTTAGTTGTCTGTAGGCATGCTTCATACTTTTATATTTGTTTTAATGAAAGATATATGTATAGTAACGGCTATAAAGTCACTCTTATGTGAATCGTCGATGGGAAGACCACATGTCAGCTGAGCACGCTCATAGAGGTGATGCGGCATGAAATGGGTAAGTAGTAATCGACCTTAGCACCCGTTTGTTCCCATAGGTCCTGTTGCGGTAAATAGTTGCAGGCAAGTGAGAAACTGTCGACACGTTGCGGTGTAGATAATACAAGTCTAAAAGTAACTGAAACTCGCACAGTGCTTGGAATGAAAATATTCCAACTGATTCGTAATTTATAACTGTAACTTACAGTACCACTTGCACACTATTTCTACGTAAATGAGGAAGGGCTACGCCAGAGGTAAGATTATGAACTTATCGCAATGCGATATAACGAATAATGTGTATACATACACCTTGACATGTTCATGGCTAACTGTAAAGGTGTTGTTTCGGACTTTTAAACTGTATGTACATGTATGAAGAAAGGACACATATTTTGAATTTCCCACTCCTGGGATGCTGGGAGTGGCAATTTTGTTTATGAGAGTTGGCAGCCTTGTCGCTGCCCATACTTCGGTTGGCGTCCCTGTTCCAGCCAGCAAAGACAGTCTCAAAACCAACATGGCGGTGAGTGGTTGTGCCAGTGTAATCGCTCGTTTGATCTTTTGAAATCAAATTGTAAATGTTACATCTCACAGTCCACTCGTTAGTTATGTAACAGGCGTCTTTGATAGTCGGTTATAACCGAACGTCATCACAGTCTACCGTTATTATTTGATCGGAAGAGCGCTGTGAAAGATGTTCGTAATGATGCCCAAAAGACTTCGCCCGATAGTCACGAACTCTAGATGTTGAACAAAATGTATTTTGAAGTAACCTGTTTCAACTCCACACGCACGCATCTGCAGCTTTGCTTCGTGGTTTTAAACAGCGTGTATTTGTTCAGTTATGACTATCGTTTGACTGTGCCTACTGTAATTATTTTAATGCAAACATCACGTCTGTGATTGGCTGGTAGTACTGCAAGACACGTGAGAGTTTAAAACCAATCGTGGTGATGATGATCGTTAGCAGGGCCGTGAACTTTTTGCAAAGAGAATTTTGCCCCAGTCAGTTTCAGTGCCTTACGCGCACATATGCAGTTCTGGTTTATAGCCAATGAGTGGATGTTTTAACTCGTCCTCTGCCCACTAATCATAGTCGTGGGGTGTTGCAGTAACCTTACTGTGATTGGCTCAGTCAAATGAGAGACTACACTTCACACAGACATACTGCCAGTAACCATGAAGCATACCTGCAGATGTGCACGTAAGTCACTGAGACAATCTGAGTAAATTTCTTTTTACGAAATGTTCATGGCCCTGCTGATTGGTGTTCTGCCTGGCAGGTTTAGGACAACGGATGGCTCCAGGTGATGGAAACAACGACGCCGACTACACTTAGAAAAAGGATTTGTTGAGTTAACCAAACATTTGTTTGTATATTTGCAACCAACGATGTAGTGCTCATTCAAACAAATATTAAGTTGAACGCCAGATTTTGTTAAATCAACAATGTTGAATTATTGTTTCAACATCTGGTTTAGTTATTTAAACTAAATGAGATTGTGAAACAACAAGAGTGCTTTGTTGATTTAACAAAAACCGGCTGTCAACTAAATAGTTGTTTAAAACAACACTACATCGTTGGTTGAGCGTATGCAAACAAATATTTCGTTGAATCAACCAATTTTTTCTCTCAGTGTAGGTGCGGTTATTCTGCGGTGGTTAGCCGCTATCTTCCGTAGTAGGGTGAAGAGGGGACAAGACAACACCCAGTATTGAACCCAGAGAGATGACTGTAAATGTTGACATCCCCTGCCGGGAATTGAACTCAGAACCCTATACCCAGAAGTCAGCAGCGCTAAATACTGAGTGAAGCGGTGGTAAACCACTCGCCTTGCATACAGGAGGACCCGGGTTCGATCTCCAGCGCCGACCATCATGATTACTGTTTCCAAGGTTTCCCGAAATCATATCAGACGAATCCTGAAGGTTAAAGCCTATTTACATACAGCCGTGTCCACGGACGTGTCCGAAATTCTTGGTTAGATTCGCCCTCGCTGTTCACATTAAATGTCTGAAGCTGGTCCAAAATTCTTATTAATTGACATTTTGTCCAGCACTTATTGATTTAAACCTATATTTTTCCGTGTTCAATTTCAGTGTTTTCAATTTTATACCTAGTTACGAACGACCGCGAAAATAGTTGAAATTTTCTTCTGTCTTAGGACACAACTTCGGACAAAAGTTAAGAGTCAGTGAATACTTGCCTTAGGACCAAGCTTGTCCTAAGACACTGTAACTTCGGACACCGATGTGACGTCACAGAGTCACGTGCGCCAATCAACGCATTCTTGTCCTAGGACACAACTTGGGGCATCGCAATTGTGAATACTCCTTTACTCATACAGGTAACTGGTCTACTATCTCCTTCCCTAGTTTATAGTCTGTCTCGTGTAACTATTCCATATTTTGACAGTTCACTTCTGAGAAGTGTGTCTGATAACATAATTGTGAAGGCAGTGCTTTTCCAGGAAGACAGGTAGGTTTAAAGATCCAAACAATGGAACTGTCAAGACACACATCTCAGAAGAGGAATGTCAAAATATGGAAAAGTTACATGAGACAGACTATACCTCCGCAAAGGCCCTGTGCTGTACGGAGGCACGCAAAGTGACCAAATAAATACAAAATAAATAAAATATCCAATCACTGACTGCAAATCAGAGCGGCAGATGTGCATCGAAACAAGCTTCAGCAGTAATCTCTCCATGGACATCAGTCGTATCCGCTGATGATGGGTTTTCGCTAACGTAGAAGGTAACTGTAGAGGTTGTTCCTATCCGACATGAATCTGCTTACCGGTTCTTAGCTCCGTCCCCCTCCCCTAATCAACGTTTGTAGTCTCTGCTGGAAGCCTGGAGGCAGTAGGTCACAGGTAGGACAGGTCCACTGCAGGCGGGACAGGCACCTGTTACCATCCCTGCAGCACCTGTTACCTCCTCTCCTCCCTCCATCCCTCGTCCTCTCCTCTTCACACCTCGTCACCCGCGAGCCAAGCGTCGACAGCCACACGCACGCACACCTCGCGTTCCGCAGGACACGGATTCGATTACCGGTTCGGCCGCCCTTGATTTCGGGTGAATTAAAGAATGGTTCCTCGTCACAGGCCATGGCCACTTCAAGTGGCGTAGTCACTTAAAGACAGAACAAATTCATACTAAACTGGTTTTTTAAATTATTTAATGTTGTACAAGCCACTTTTTAAAATGCTGTTAATATTTTAAAAAAAAATGTTTTTTTTTTTTTTTTTTTTGTTATTTGCTCTCTTTGACTGACTTTTATGAACATAAAATTGTAATATGATCCTGATCTCAGTACATAAACTCCACACAGTTTATCGCTTACGGAAAATGAATCGGCAAATTTTTAAAATACTCTTTTCACGAAAACTACTCTGAAATGCGGCGAACTCATCGAAAGGTATAAATAGATATAACACGTTAGATAAAATGTGCATGGACAACATATAATTTTTTTTTACTTAAGGGAGGAAAATGAAGGTATCACGGCGCGCTAAAATATTTATATATTCCTTTTTAATGGTCGTAATTAAAACGGCCCAACAACATGGTTTACTTACATAGAAAACAGTTAATTTTTTTAGCAAATTATGTTTAAGGTGGCCGTCTGCCAGTCCGCCGAGAAGTTTACAGAACCTCGGCCTTTAACATTTTATTTGAAAACGGCTTATCGTACATGAGAGATATCTGCTTAGGAATAGCATTTAAAGAACATTACTATAAGGGATCCTGTTTTTTTGCGAAAAGAATTTTGCCCCAGTCTGTTTCAGTGCCTTACGTGCACATCTGCAATTCTGCTTCATGGTTATTGGCAGCGTGTCTGTATGAAGAGTCGTATTTCATTTGACTGAGCCAACTACAAAACCATTCCTGGAACACCACACGTCTGTGATTTGCCGGTAGAATGCCAAGGCTCGTGACAGTTAAAATACCCAATCACTGAACACGAAGCAGAACTGCAGATGTGCTCGTAAGGCACGGAAACAAGGTGAGGCACAATTCTTTTCGCGAAAAACAAGGGTCCCTAAACATTGCACATGTATGTACACCCATTTAAAGTTCGTCAAAGCGAATTTTCTAGCGGTCGAAAATGGCGGAAATGGGAATTTGTGTGGTCTGCTTTAGGTATGTAAATCTTGGCGCAGAATCTTCTAAAAGGTTTATTGGTAGATACAAAGCAAAATCGCGAAAATGTTAAAAATAGTCTCCAATAAACTGTATTATATTATCCGTGACATGTGTGAACAGTTTTGGGACAAATCACACACGGCGTGGAGTTCTAACTGGGCCTGTTGTAGAGACAAAAAATGTTACAAATAAACGATAGCAAATGTTGATACGATAGATTCAGTGTTATATAAATCACGTTGGAGCCTAGCAAACAGTCAACTATTCCCGCGATTATCCAGTGTTATAGCATTTGGCTATAGAAAGTTAATATTTTTATGAGTGAAATATTTGATCTGTGTAATTTGTACTTTCTCTATTTTTATTTCTCTTTGATTTGTGTTTAAATTTCAAATTTTCAGATTTTTGTTTGCTGAATACTTTTTTTAATGTACTTATTTCTCTTTGGAATATTAGGTTATTTAATGTATATGCTCCTACCTGGTGAACTAGATAAGTTATTTTATTTTTTTTATATGTTTCACATCCTATAACTTAATTTTAATTTTATTTTATTTTTATTAATTTCTAATGTATTATTTTGGTTCTGCTTTTAGTTTTTTTTTATTTTTAATTTTAGCATTATGATTTTGATATAATCTCAGCCCCAGATGCTTATTT
>PNEQ01097411.1:0-70026 GCA_003012365.1 Medauroidea extradentata
TTGTCAGGTTTTGTAGGGCTAAGTAGTTATTTATTTCATTTCTTTCATCTTGCAGACTATTTGGGTGTATCTTTATTTTTCACGTAGTTTATTAAAATTAATAATGCCCTACTTTATACCTACCGAGTCGAAATTCGGAATTACGAGTGCACTTTTTTTAATGCTTGTCTTCTAAGAAAGTCGAATGGGTTGAAGTTAGATACTGTAACTTTATTGCAGTGTTCACAGACACTATCCTGAAAGGGAATGGTCAAAAAGTGAATGCTTTAGTTATAGACCCAAACATTTTAGCAGCCGTCTGGGGCAGTGATATAGTCCTCGGCTCAAATTATGGATAGCGACCACGAGTGACTAGACTCTTTACAGGGATATTCGGAGTAAAACGAAATAATATCCTTCATATATTTCTATTAGCGATACCTAAACTCGCTATTGCAAGTACAGTACATGCATTTTTGTACTATTTATACAATGTTAACCAGTCCAAGTAACACTATTCATATGGAATTTTGACGAACGTTTGTACAGAAACAGCTGATGCTCGGAGCGATGCTCATCTTGTGACGTCACCGGCCAAGCCGTCTATTTGGAAAAATTCGCAAATCAGACAAGTAATAAGTACAAGACAGAACACAGTGCTAATCGCTGATGATAAGTATGGAATTGAGCCTTGCTTGATGACTCCCTTCGCAAATCCAGTTGATGACACAAGTAGAAAATTCAATGTAATCTTGAAAAAGGAAAGGGTTATCATAGAAAGGTGTTTCGGGCAACTAAAGTGGCGTTTTCCTATATTGCAATATGTTTGTCGGGTAAAACTTGTGAATGTAACAAAAATCGTACTGGCATGTTTTGTTTTGCATAATATTGCAAAAAGTTTGAATGACCCAGACTTTGACCCAGATCAAAATACCCCTGAAGAAGACGATTTAACTGACGCATATGTTGAAGGTGTATGTGTAAATAGACTTCGCCTACGGCATCAAGGACAACTGATAAGAGACAATTTGGCTGCAATAATTGTACAATTGGAATAATTGACCTACGCAAAAACTAATGTTATTGCAACATAAGTGAACAGAAAACATATAATTGGAATAAATGTATGATATAACAATACTCTTTTAATAACATATGTGAACTGAAATCTGTTTATTAGAATAGTTTAACAAAACTGCATTATGTAAATTGGGTGAAGTCTCCAGTGAACATGTTTCTACTGCACCGTCTGGGGTTTGTCCAATTACTCCACATTACAGTGACCCTATTAAAACAAATTACATCACGATTAAAACTTCTCTGGAATAAATACACGGACAAATAAAAAGTTATAGGTTAGGCATTGTGATCTGTCACTGATGTATTCCAGTTTTTATTTATTTAAATTTTGACCAAATGAGAAAATTAGGACTAGCCAGATAAAAAAAAAATTAACTAAACAAATTATTAATTTTTGCAAGCACTGACAATTTCCAGTCAGCAAAAGAAAAACCAAATATATATGCCTATATTTAATATTTTCACATTGCTGCTAAAAAATGTGTTTTACTTTAATATGACAGCAATGTTATAACTGCCACGAGATGATTGGAAGTGTCATGTTTTTATGTTTACAGTGTTCTTTAAAGATTTTTCAATTTTTAATAAATAATTGGGCAACAACAATTGTGAAAATATTTCACCTCGCATGTAAAGTAACACTTTATTAACATTCATAATTAAATTATCTTTCACAATCGCTATAGGTAATCATATGTTACTTATGTATATTTGCATTTTCCAACACCATTTTCAATTTGTAATTAATGTAAAATATGCTTGCATTACTTTAAATAAATTAGAATCCCAGATGTTTAGTACTTACTTTTTTATCTCAAAAATATTTACTTTAAAACATTGACAGTTCAACTTTTAAACATATGTTTTACAAAAGATGTATTGATATCTACATTGCTATATTTTAAAAGACCAATTTAACAACGTATGCTTACGACTTGGGTGGTGATCTGATAATTTGGACAACCCTGAAAACATGACTTGAAACATGAGTTTGCGGAGACTAAACGGCTAGTATGTTCACCTGCCAACAATATAATCTGCATTTGATCTCCGCCGGAATTGACTCGCTATTTCAGCGACATGACACTTGTCAGCGAGTTTTCTTGGGATCTCCTGTCCCCTTACCCATCTTTGTTTTTCATACCAATGACCATGCTCACCTCATTCAACCTTCATCGGCTATCAAAAACCACATCTGTTTAGCATCACCAAATCTTTCAACTCAGAAATGCTACTTGAATCTTATAGAGGTAATTAGAAACGAAACACACACACACCATGGGCGTCACAAGCACTCGGTAGTTGGGGGGGGGGACAGCAATTATCAGGTTATACGATAGCACCTACCCCAAGCCTAAAGCGGGGGGTCCGGAGTCCCTCCCCCGGGAAATTCGGATTTTAAGGTGCAAATTGGTGCTATTTGGGCGGTTTTTTTAAACATAATCTTGAATTTACATCTTGCAGAAATGTTAATATTTTGAGTATCAGTTTTCTAAAACTTCTAGCAAATTTTCCTGGATAAGGAGGGGAAGCCTTTTCTCCTTAGTTAATGCATTGCACCTATGCACCCTAAAATGTTCATGACTTTTTCATTTAAGTTTTAATGTTTTTGACCCGATTCAAATTAGCACATTGTAATTTCACTTTAAAAAAGGAGGGATAAAAAAGCATCAAACAATGTCTTAATTTTATTTAACACACTATTGTTGCTTAAGCCATGCATCTGCAAACATTTACTAATAACAATAATAGCGTACAGAAATAAATAAAAAAACTTTTTATCGACAGCATCTAACATAAAGTCATTTTAAGAAATAAAAATTAGTTCTCTTTCCTGACATGGGGTAGTACCCACTATATTCTACATGTTTTCTAGTGTAGGGAAATATTTTCATCTCCAACACTTCCAAACAACGATTTTATGTAGTCCTTTCTTGAAACAAACAGCTGAGCCACTTTCCTGACATCAACTATATCGAGCAGTTCTTTATGTACATAGCAAAGAGCAACTTGATTCAGCCTAGGCTGTGACATAGTAGTCCTCAGATAACTTTTGAGGCGCCTAAGAGCACTGAAGCTTCTCTCTGCTTCGCAACTAGAAGCCGGGGACACTAGCAACAGCTTAACCAAACATTCCACATTTCTAAATAAATTCCGGACTTCTGGCACCATTTCTTTGAATTCTGTTACAGCAACACTGAGGCAGGAAATACTGTTATTCTTCAAGAATAATTTAATTTCTAATTTTAAGGCTTCTGAGTCGACTTCAGGGTATGGATTCAATAGCTCAGTATTTTCCATAGTGATAAGTACATTTTCAACATCACAATCTTCTGCACACCACTCTCATCAATTACGCCTTCTTGTAGTCCCATCATGGCCGTCTCAATAACTTTATAATATTCTTGCCGGAAGAAATCCTCACAAGAATTCCACTCATGCTGTTTTCCCGGCCCACAAAACCTTTTAGGTGGTCTCACAGTTCTTGGAAGGGCCAGAGGTTCCAAACCGAGCTCATCAATTTTATCACAGCAAGAATTGAAAATAGTCGTGAATTTATCTTCACCACGCAGATCACTCAAACTATCTAAAACATTCTGAACAGACCTGACTGTTCCAGACAGAGTCTTCTTTCGTCCTTGGAACGACTTATTCAGTAGTTCTAGGAGGTCGATTACATCTTTTGCCAAAATAAACCCAAGATAGGTCAATCCATTTGAGAAACAATGCAAAAGGCCACTAGATCCATCATAGTTGTCTTCTGAAAGCTCTCGAAGTGTGTCCAAAATTATATTGTATTTTTTTACAATCTCTTCTACTTGGGCCTTCCTGTAGATCCACCTGGTTGGACACAGGGGTTTTATTTTTGAGATGTTACCAACAGCAGCCATTGCAGCTTCTTCACATAGATTTATAAACACAGGTTTAACTTTCGCATGTCCAAACATGATTCCCAATTGATTAGCCCACTCCATTGCATTTTTCACAACTGATGAGGCATCACAACACTTTTTCATTATCAGGTTACAACAGTGTGCCACACAATGTACATACTCTGCCAGAGGCTGGTTGTCAACAATTATGGACTGAGCACCCTTTTTTGAGCCCTTCATATTTCCTGCACCATCATAGGCTTGACCACGCAAACAAGACAAAGGGAGGCCAAGTCTTAGCAAAGAATCACTGATTATCGATGCTATGGCCTTACCAGTAGTAGACTGAGTTTTGTAGAAACCTAAAAAACTTTATGTGGGCTCTAAACCATCACACCACCTTACACAAATACTCTCCTGCTCATCTCCTGTGATATCTCGGGTGCCATCACATATAACTGAAAACAGTAAAGGAGTAGAAGATTTAATATTTTCCAAAACTGAAGCTAAAACTTCATTTCCTAGAATTTGAATGATCTTATTTTGTATATCTGGATGTGTGAAAATGGGTTTACCTTGTTCATGTTTTAACCATGCCTTCAGAGCTGGTATATCCTCAGTCATCTATTTTAATAGCACCATGAAGTTACCATCGTCTTCAGCATGACCCCTGATAGCCAAGCCTTGTCTGACTAGATATCTTAAAGTGCGGATGATTATCATCAAACACTCGCAAGCAGTTCTTTGTTGCTGCATTTTAAAAGTTGAGAGTTGTCTTTCAATGGGATTCTTCTATTGGTAATAGCTTAACAAAGCCTGAGAATGAGCTTCACTTCACTCGTGTTCTCTAAATTTATCAAGAGCTTTTTTCCAGTTCTTAAATCCCCTCCCTGTAAAAGCTGTTTCCATTTTCGAAGCCAAAACTTTGTCAGGACAAATATGCAAGTATCGGGTACAATAAAAGCAACTTACCCCATCACAGTTCTTAGCAAACATGTAGCCACTTAAATTCCCTGTACCAGCTAACTTGGAAAGTAAGTGTTCTTGTTTTCAGTCTTTGCTCCTTGGGAAAAGTATCTGGAAAGCAAGTGGGTTGATACGGTTCGTGAAATTCTTCTACTACTTCTCTTTTGTCAATGTCAGTATTATTTTCCTCCTGTTGGTCTTGAATAACGAACTGAAGTTCATGTGCATATTCTGAAACAATATTTCGAATTATGTTAACAGAAAAAAAAACACCTAAGCAATGCAGTGCGTTACTTGTTGCTAGATACTTGATTTATTTTTTCACAGATAGCATAATATGCCAAGCTTACATGGACAAATTCCTACAGTTTTGCAAACAAGTTTTGTGAACAAATTATGCGAATAGTTATACCAAGAAAGGTCGCAACATGACAAGGCAAAACGCAAGTGACAAGACTTACTATTTCAAGTTTTAGTATAGACAAAATTTTTGCACACGTCAGATCCTTTACCAAAATTTATATTGAAAACTTGCAACAAGTCTGCTTGAAATAGTTTTTAAAAAATAAATTATTGTTACCCATTGATTTGAAGTGGATGTTGTCACCCCAGCAGCATCACAACAAATGATTTTTTGTACATAAGGTCCAGTATGTAAAGAAGAAGTCTGGTTCAAGATAGTCGACTGTTCTGAGTGTTCATCTTGATCTATCATCATCTTAGCATTAGTACCACTCGGGGAACTACTGGAATCATCTGCTAGAAAATAATAAAATAAAGTTGGAATAAGAATGCATAGTAATTAAAAAAATTGCATTTAGAAAACTAAACAACTGCGCTAGATATCGATCAAATTGTTTTTTTGTAGGTAACAGCTTTTAGTAATTTCACCTGCTTATGTGTCACGCAACAGAAATCTTGGAATGGCGAGGGAAAGCCAGGTACAGTTCATTTGCGATAAAATAATTACTTTCATGGCTCCGCTCAATTTCAAACATTATTATTTTTATCAATGCAAGAGTGATGAGCAAATTAGCAATGAGGCGAATGCTACTTGTATTTTAACATTCCGTATGTAGGCCTATGTAATTTTAACATCATAACTGCATTTAGAAATATTAATGTTTTTATGACAAAACAGTCATATTTTTCTCGTAGAATGGCATAATATTGTCCCAGGTTTTGTATGTACTAATTGACTTTTCCAACGCCATGCGATACCAGGGCAGGAATCAACCATAAAATAAAATACAGTAGACTACCAAAAATTACTCGTTAACAAATAACAATTTCACTTTTACTTACCAGAATGTAAGATTTGAACTTCTTTTTCATGTTTCTTACTGAAGAAAGCAGTAATTTTCCCTTGTGATACTGCACGCTTCATATTTTGTGCCAGTGCCTCGATGACAACTGACGAAGCATGCGCACCCAGCTCCAACTCGCCACTCAACAACCAACAATGAAGTACGGCGACACACTGGCGAGTGGCGACAAGCGCGTGCGCATCTTCCCCCCACCACGACCCTCAGCCGGCCTTAGGTATGACGTCACGGAGCCCTTACTCGCCCAGCTAGGGTTACACAGTGCGAAGCTGATGTGCGTTCGCTTTGTACAAACACAAAATGACACATTGTTCAGTCTACGGCTGTAACAATAATAGTAGAAAAACGTCAGATATTCGCTACTTTCGTTTCCCTCGAGAAGAAGAATGGACTGAGAAGTGGGTAGGTGTAGAAGACAAAATCAACACGAAAACAGGTGACTGACATGGGGACTAGTTTTTTCTTCAAACAATGCAAAAATTTCGTCGCTGTACATGTAGTAAGACATTACAGCTTTAAATTACTTCACCTAATTCCCCATCAACTTTACTGGTAGCAAATAACCGAGCATTTGTGTGTGTGTTTTACACGAACATCGAATTAAAAATAGCTAACATTAACACGATTGGATTATATGCACCATGCGCAACATATGGGTTACATCACCGAAATAATGTTTAAAATTACTACGAAACTAAATATATTATTGGAGGGGATGAAATTGACCCCCGTCCCCCCCCTGGGTTTCGACGCCCATGCACACACACACACACACACACACACACATATATATATATATATATATATATATATATATATATATATATATATATATATATATATACACCTTCAATTCTCGAGATGGTTGGATTTGTGTCTGCCTGTAGTGCTATCAATATCTCTTCTTCCCAATCGACGAGTTTGATTCTTTTGTTGCCTGTTTTCTTTAAATCGGTTTTCCTTTTCAGTCGTGTCTTCACGTTGTTAACTTTCTTCATGAATGATTGCGCATCCAGGTTCTTTCCAAATAGTCTTTTGTATTTCTGCAACACAGTCGCAATTGCTGTGTCTTTTTTTTTTTTTTGTTAATGTTTGGAACTTGTGATTTAGCCAATATGACCGGACAAGCGCGAAGTTCTTCAACGATAAATTTTAGCTCGTCGCTACGCTGTACACTATGTTCCATCTCACTTTCACTGCTTGAAAACATTTTTACATGCAACTATCTACACATGCTATGAATAAGTAAGCAGAGCCTTTGCAAACCAAACTATCTCTCGTCACACAAAACTAGTCTAGGCTAGCACCTAACTGAACGAGATATACATAGAACAACAAACTGCTGAGTCATGTTGCGACATGCCCGTGAGTGTAGATCATTTACTCTTTGGCAGAAGCATTTCCTTGTGAGTAAAAGGTAATAATTATTAATACGGATGGAAGGATTTGCTTTTGCTCATACCTTTTACTTTGAGCAAAACCTTTTCCTTGCTACCTTTACCTTTTACGCTTTTACTTCTTTTTATTAATACGGCCCATGGTATAATATGCCTCCTGGGGAACTTTCCATGTAAAAAAAAAAGAGTAACGCGTTGCATGCTGTACCTCCAGATATTTACTGCTTGCGGCAGATCTCTAAGGTGATGCGGAAACTGGCACGAAACGGATCACCATTATCAGGTAAATGGTTGTTTTTCAATTAAATGTACGCATTCTAACAAGGTGTGTTAATAGATGTACACCTATTACATTTAAATCTGTTGTATGTCACATGCGACAATACTTGCAAAGTAAGACTATTATAACAGAACTTACTAAGTATGAATTCAGTATAGACATAAAAGTTTAAATTCAAGTCAAATGTCTTCATGTTGTAGTGACAATAAATTAAACCCTTTGTACTATGAAGTTTATTAAATAACCATTAGAAAGTACATGTAAAGAAATACTAATTGCATGACAGTACAACATATGCTATCTCCAGAAAGTTAGAATAAATGTATCAAAATGTTATAAAATTGACTGCTGTGTTAATGTATTAGTACATATATTGGTATGTACTAATACATTAACAAAGCAGTCAATTTTATAAATAAAAAAAGTGTTTTACTATTTTCACTTTGCCCGCCATCTGGCTCCTGCCCCAAGCTTTTATTTAGCAGGGTTTCTACAAATCTGAAAAACAGAGTATAATAATAAGTTTTATACTTGCAACTGGAATGAAACCCGGTGGTGAGCATACACCTTCCCATTCCCACAGCAACAATCCTCCAGTCCACTCCTAAACCTTCCAACACCCCTCACGGTCTCCAACTCCCCCCTCAGTGCATTTCACTCTCTCACCGCCCTCACCAGCATCGACTGTCTACCTCTCTCTGTTCTCCTCCACACCCTCTGAATTTTCTCAATGTTGCTACTTTTACCCTTAAAAGTTCCCTTAGCTAATTTGCAGGCCAAACTTTCCCATCTCCTCACCATTCATCACCCTATACAACCTGACCAGCCTTTCTACTATCCTCCTGTCCCTCAAAAGTTTCCATCCTAATTCCTTCATGGTCATGCTAGGCCCAAATTTCCTTTCTTTTGCCTTTTACATTTATTCATCACCCACCTCGCTGCCTTTCTCTGCATTTTCTCCAGCTCCTGCACCCCAACTCACTCTGCAGCAGCATGCAGCATATTCCAGTACTAGACGAACCATCGTACAGTATGCCTTTTCCATCACCTCACCACTAACCTCCTTCAACATCCTCCCAAGCAGTCCTAAAGCCCTTTTTGCAATATTTTAGCATTTAATTCACAAAATATTTCCAGTTAATTAAAACTGATCGCCATTCTCTGATTTATGATAGCTGAATGCATCGAACACAAGTTAATTTTCCGGAGTACATTTGTAAGCAGCAAAGTTTTCAGAATTGATTTTCTAAAACAGTCCTGCAAATTTTATTTCTTTGAACATTTGAAGTTAAATTACTGTGATCATACAAATTTTACGAAAATTACTTGAAACTTTTTGAAGCTCTTCCTACCTTGTGTCACCATCAAGGTAGGATAAGCAACTTTCCTCGGATTCCGTGCGTGCCTTGTGGAGACCACGTGGCACATGTCCCCTACAACTGCCCGCATGTCACATACTTCATAATTAAGTAAAGTGAATTGCAAAAAATGTGTGCATGCAAGTATAGAGTACTAACAATTTATTAGATTCTTGTTTCCTCTCTACCCAGCACTGTAGTTGTCACCTCTAATTTGTAGAACACGTCTAATAAATATACATACAACATGGTACTGAATGGAATGTGTTATTAGGGGTTAATCAGAGTACTAGCATTTAAAATGTAAATCATAAAACTGTTTTGTCTACACGTTCAATTACTTACAAATCAAATTTCCTCTCACTTTTGCTCAAGAGGATACTAATGCTGATTACAATACTCTTGCTGATTCATTGTTTTGTGTCTGTTTTTTGTATGTCATTTACAATATTGGTTGTGTTTTTTCTTAATTTCTTACAGTATTTGACACTTGACGCAAATGCAAACTGAGCTTCTAGATACTGCGCCAACACAGTTTACTTTCACGCGCCAAAGAAGACGAACACTTGGCCACTGCATTTGCATTAAAATTGTTCCATATGTTTGGCTTCCTTGAGTTGGCTGGAATGTGAAATACTGTAGTGTAGTAGTTATTAACTAATGTTTGTTTAATATTTTCTACGACATAAGAGTTCTTCATTACAGAGAGACTACTGCTCTCATGCACCGTATACAGTAATTTTTCAGTTCATGTGTACTTAGTCCTGAAAAATTCATGGAAAGATCATGCAATTTGTCATTCTTCTTGCACCATATCTGTACATGTTGTAGTCTATTAGACAATAAAGAATTTAATTGAATTATTGGTTTACTAGTAACTGTGGAACTGTTTGACACATTTTACTAGGTATACAAGTAATAATGGAGCGTTAGCGAATGAGTTGTTCCAAATGGAAAATTCATTATTATTAAGAATAGCTCACAAGAAACTCTTTTTCCAGGAGCCTCTCGTTCAACAGAGGAAACTTCACAGCTAAGCATTGCTACAGGAAAGCTACAGTTACTATGGTAATTAGCTCGTAGATGAAACTATTACTATATTTTAGAATTTAATTATTCTGCTTGTGAAATTTTATCTAACTTTTATCTTGCAGGCACACAGTCAGCAAAAAAAATATAATTAAATAAAATTGTAACAATGCATGAATCTATGGTTTTACATTTACAAGAATCATTCAAACGGTGAATACTGTGTTTAAAAAGTAGCCTTTTTACAAATTTATAGTCAAATACAAATTTCATGTGTTTGTGTAAGGCATACTCCATAAATTAACGTGTTTAGGATGTTTTCATGATTTGTAAAATAATTTTACACTTCATACAAACCATTTATCCAAATAAGTAAAAATCTGCTTCCTTTCTTATATTTAAATACAAACATTGCAAACTTGCCAAAACCTTTATTTTCAGATATCTGCACTTGTAATTGAAGTCGATACTAATCATGATTCTCCTCGAGTCAACATTACTGCAAATGTACATAATCATGCTAAAATGTGTACATAGTAAATCAGGAAATTTTGTAGTCTCATACCTACGTTTCAGAGAAGTCTAAATATTAAACATAATAAATGTTACTAAGCTTCGTAAAAAAATTCATTTACAGTATCTTGGATACATGAAATCCTTGGAGTCACTTGTAAAATTTGTTTACTACTACACATTACAAGTTATTTAATTTAATTGAATAGCCTACTGTTTAGGCAGTGAAGCTGGATTCACAATCACCACTTAGCATACATGTGTGCATACGTGTAAAATTAGAAACACAGATTGTACATTCTAGCATTCACATCCTCGCATAGTGTACATACATACTAGAGTTGATCAACTTTCTACTTCTTACGTACGTATCCTAAGTGGTGGTTGTGAATCCGGCTTGACTTTAAAATAGAGCAAATTGCCAATGTTCTCAGTTCATTTTGTTGCAAGTATTTGTAACAGTGTGAATGGCAAGCTTCTTGCAGCTCATCGTTCGCTCACAGGTCTTAAACAGCAGCACAAGCTAATGGTGAGTTCAGCTCAGCCTGACCACACATGCTGAAATAGTTTTTGAAAAATAAAAAAAACATGTATTATCTGAAAATAAAGTTCTTCGATAAAATTTACTACAACGAATAAAATAATCAAATGTTAAGGAACATAATACTTACAATATTTTCTACATAAATTACAAGATTATGAATAATTTTATGCCAATACAAGTAAGTAAATTGCATTGAATAAAAAGTTATTATACGGCACACAGCACTCACAATTTGGCTATTGCTTGGTGGCTAACATATTTCTATGTCTCTCACAAACATTTTCCAAACCATTTAGAAGACCTACCGTAATCAGGGGTAACTTGCAACACCTGGGGTAACTTGAAACTATATTTCAAGAATTTTTAATGTACATATGAGTGCTATATGTTAACCATTATTCTGATCATATTACTTGGCACCTATTGTTAATGTGTCATTTATTTTTGTTTTATTTCTTACGACCTCTATGCGCAAAATAAAAATCCTTAAAATATTGTTTTAAGTTATCCCAGGTGTTGCAAGTTAACCCACATTGTGGTATATCCTAACGTCTCTTTCAACAATATTCATACATACATTTGACATGCATTCAAGGAACAGGCAGATTATTTCAAGAAATATTGTGTACATATGTGACATATTACCAAGTGCAGATCTATTAGAACACATTAGACATAATGTGAATAAATAAATAAATAACACTTGCCGAAATAAATAAAATATAGCAACATATTGAGAATTTCAATTGCAGAAAACGACATCGGTCAAATGTCTTAGGAGTTGTGTGTCCTAAAAAAACAGAACAACTGTTGATATCAATATCAGATGATGTGAATGTAAAAATAAATGTACGAAAGACAAATATAGTTAAATTTACGAGAAAAGTGGGTGAGGAATAAATAGAGAAGTCATACTTAGGCAGGCAAGTACAAAGGGAACTTTCTGCCTTCTGTATGTTGCAGCAATCGGGGTAGAATTAATTGAGGTAAAGGAGATGAGTGGAAGGGCTGGTCAGGATGGTGAATGGCTAGGGTGGCTGGGCTATTAACTGAGGCAGAGTATAAAGGAAAAGGGAATAATAATGAGAAGAATCCGATGTTGAGCAGAACACAGCAGTGTACGCAGCCTATGCTTAGAAGGTAGGTGAAAGAGTGGAATTTACTTTCGGTTGAGTTGGTAACGGTGAGGGTGATTGGATTGTTAATGAGAGGTTTGGTAGGTAATTGAGGTGGTATATCAGTAGTTCAATTGCAAGTGAGATAAAGCCTAGTTATTATTACACTTTAATTTATTTTTCTGTATAAGGAAAAAACTGTGTGAAAGTTTGTGTATTTGGAAAAAGGGGGGGGGGGGGGAAGAAAGTTGGGACTGTTAAAATTATTGAATTCTATTTATCAACATCATTATATTGTTATCTACTGAAAATTTAATCGTAATTTACTCAACCATACTAAGAAATTTTAGTATAACATTTTATGGTCTGGCACATTCAGGTCATTAAAAAAATATTGGCAAATTTAACATGCGACCAAGTGTTAAGAGAGTCTTCTGTGTACAGAACAACAGCTTGTTAGCATTTGTTGTGCATTTTTAATATTAATTTTAAAAAATTAAAATTAATGCACTTACTCAACTATAGTGAGTATAGTGATCCATTATGTGCCAGTTTCCACGTCACCTTAGAGATCTATCGCAAGCGGTAAATATCTGGAGGTACAGCACACAATGCGTTGCTCTTTTTTTAAATGAAGAGTTCCCCAGGAGGCATATTATACCTTGTCACATGTAAGCAAATAATGATGAATTATACTTACAACTTCACAAGATGTTTGTACAACTCAACGTTACTTGTTTACGTGAAAACACGAGCATTGCTCAGTTGAAATTCTGCTGAATGAATATGTTCCTCACATCAGCTCCACGAATATTGTGAGGTGCAGCATTCTCCACAGGAACAGGAGGCATAAACTGAACCTCGTCAGCTGGAGGAGGTGGTAGTGGTTTTCCACGAGTAACCACAGTGTTGTGCAACACAGCACATGCAGCGATGACACTGGTGGTTGTGTGGAGGCTTGTTCGTAGTCACATGACCCAAGCATGAAAACTGTCGCTTCCACACTCCAAACAACCTTTCCACTGTGTACCTGGTCCTCTTATGTGCTGCGTTGCAGCGTTTTTCAGCAGTTGTTGTTAGGACCAGCAATGGAGTAAAGAGAAATGGCAGCTGAGGGTAGTCATTGTCTCCAAGCAGTATTCGAGGCATAGTGTGATTTTCAAAATTAGTCATCACTCTGTTATTATTGAAAATTCTAGAGTGAACTGGAACGGACAATGGATACACAGAAAAGCCATTCGCAGTAGCCACAACATTGACGCGTTAATGTCTAAAAGTACTTTGAAAAAAATATATCTGATTGTGATATTTCCGACTTATTTTTACTGTGGTAAATACTACTGAACTAAACTTTTGGTATTTTCAGAATACGGTATCTTACATTTCTAAATACTGGCAAGTGTACCAAGAAACTCGTACGTACAACAGTACGTTAGTAAACTCGTGAATCAACTGTACGGATGTGTCGTCCACTAACCACAATTACAGTAATAAACATGTAGCGTCGTAGATTGTGTTTGCAACATCTGTATATTTTAGATATTTGTTAATAAAACTCTCTCATTGAGTGATGGGAGTCGTAAATTTATATGTACACGACAGATAACAAAGATCTATTTCTTATTCAAGATCACAGTGCACGGCGGTCGACAGTCAATGAACATGTTTGTTTATAATATGCTTTGTTTATCCTAAAAGTCTACTTAGAGTGAACGAAGAAAGTTGTAAATTAAACAGCAATTTTGTTATCATCTTTACCTTTACAATCCTGCTCACCGTCGCCTAGTTAATGCTACATAGGTCACCGCAAACATTCTGCACCAAAATACATTTTGAATAAGGTATTATACTAACCTATGTACGCCTGGCATGTAATAAAAACACTGTAACCAATATTCACACATTAAAAATATTAAGAATATTTACTCATCGTACACCGACCAAACTATTGATTTAGGGTGTATAGATTATTGAAGAAAAATGTTTCTATATATGTTAGAAGAGTCGTACATAGAGAAAATTGAAGTTTTCTAACATCAAAATGATCCACCTTTTGTTAGGTTGCATTGGTTATGTTATGTTGATTTAGGTTAGGTTCAGTTATTTTATCATTGCTTAAGGTGACCTAACCAAACATTACCTAACGTACGAAAAGTAGAATACTGAATACTAAAATAACTCACAATTTAAGGTTAATTTTTCAACGAAAATTATTGATTGACATTACATCGCACATGTACGATTAAATGCCCCAAAACATGTATGTTTAAAAATACTGACGTTACTTTAAACAACACAAAGTACAAAACATTACAATAGTTTCCTAACGATTACAGAACTTTGGGGTTAGTAGCATCTTGTTTCTTTGCAACTACTTAAGCACATGGAAACCAAATATAACTTTCTTCAGCTTGCTTTGTACCCACCTGGAAACTATTGCTCCCACAAAATCCCAAACGTGGATACAACCACAGAATCCTCTTCTATCTCCATTGTCGGCAGCGAGAGGTACAATTGTTCCCAGCACGGTCTCCTTTTTTTATTATTGCAGAAATGTCCCAGAGAGCTGAAAGCTCATGTTAGGGTCTGTACAATAAAAGTATTTTTTTGCGGATTATGTATAGCAAAGGATTAACATCAGTCATATCACAAGTAACTTGCATATAGATTGGCAATTAGAGTAGAGTGCATTTCACAAACTCCACAACCGTATTCGCATGGATTTTGGCCGTTACGCAAATACTGACGAGGATGTACACTTCGTTGTTCAAGATTCTCAACTCGTTCAATTAAATCCAAATGATCTTCGTCGAATAACCTCGGCACTTCGTACTCCATCATGCAAGCATACAGCTACTGTTTGTTCACAAATGAGACTACCATATCAATATTTCAGAGCTTAAAATATGAAGTGAAAATTTTTATACACAGTGATAATAATAAATGTTCATTACCTACACACAGCCATACATCCAAATTGATCTTTAATTAATTGTTACAATTAATTAAAGTCGGCTTTTTTTAAACAGTCGTCAGCCATCTTGTTTAAGGAAGTTAAAAGGCCAGCTTTATGTTGCCTTAATTCTCACTGCTTCCTTTTCTTACATTTAAGGTCGCCTTCTTCACGGAGCAATTAAGGAAGGTTCTTGCACTGTAATTAAGGCATCCTTTTTGATTTATTTTTCTAAAAGGGAGGTCTCTGCATACGACCTTGAGCATCTCTTTTTCAATTTAAGAATACGATTTTTCTGCCTGGATTAAAGTTCGAGAATTATATAAGACAGGATGCCCTTCCTGCAACAGACAAGCTCCAAGACCAGTATTAGAAGCATCACTTTGAATCACTAATGGTAACCTATGATCATAAGAATGTAAAACAGGGGCTGTTGACACTTTACACTTTAACAAGTTAAACGCTTGTTAATGAACTGGCAACCAACACCACTCTACATTTGTTTTAATAGTTCCTGTAATAGAGCTACAATTTGTGCCATATCAGGGACAAATTTTCGGGGATAGTTAAACAGACCAAGAATCCGTTGCAACTCTTTCTTACAGGTAGGTGATCTCAGATTAATCACTGCATACAATTGTTCTGGATCCGGTATACAGCAATTTTTACTGAAGACATGACCAAAAATCTGGCTTCACCTACCTTAAATTGAACCTTACATAGGTTAAACTTAATATTACTTAGCCTTAACCTATCTAGAACACACAATAAAAGCTTATCATGTTATGTTTCAGTTGCAGCCGATATTAAGAGGTCAACAAATAAATTAACACCCCATCAATGTCACCAAAATTTTACTCAATATATTTTTGAAATATTTCTGGTACACAGGACAAGCCAAATGGTAACCTATGAAACTTATAGTACCCAAAAGGAGATGAAAATGTGCATAAACCACTTGAATTTTAATCTAAAGGTAACTGATAGTATCCGTACTTCAAGTACAAAACAGTGAAGACAGATTTGTTAGCTAGATTAACATAACATCCTCAACACTGGGAATCAAAACAGGATCTCTTATTATAAACTTATTCAAGTCCACAGGACTGTATACAATCTAAGTGAGCTATCCACTTTTTCCACATTTACAAGACTGCTCACCCACCCCAATAGATGGTCTACTTTGCTAATGATACCTTGGTTAACCAAAGAATCTAGCTTACATTTCAACTTATACTCCAAAACCTGAGGAATACACCTCGAGGGTCCGTCAACAGGAGCAGCTCCTTCCTGAACTCTAATATAACACTGACCCAACCATTTACATATGCCTTCAAACAGGTCTCTGTTGCTATTAATAAAGTCTTCATTACTTGAGTAGCCAAGAGCTGCTACACATTTTCTGCAAATTAAATCTAACTTCGAACAAGCATTTGAACCTAGTAGTGGTTGTACAGACACCCCATTAATGTCATTATCAACAAAAACAAAACTAATGAATTCAGTTTTGCCCTGCTTCAGAGAACATGGAACAGTAACAGTGCCAAGTGAATGAATTTTAGAACAACCAAAAGCCTCTAACATAACCTTATTTGGCACTAACTGAACTGGTGGCTAAAGACTTTCCACAATGCTCACTGGCAAAACATTAGCCTCAGTACCTGTGTCCAGCTTCATAGTCACCCACTGCTGTTGACACTTAACTGTCTCATCCTATTTATTGGCCACATTATGAAACTCACTGATTTTACCACAAACACTCCTTCACCCTCATCATCAGCAAGCCCACTCTGTTCAGTTGCTTCCACATGTTGAACTTTCCTAGTGACATACCTGTATGCTCCAGAAAAATTATTAGGTTTTTTGCACTTGAAACACTGTTTCCCAAACACAGGACACTTAAACTTAGCATGGTATAAATTACACTTGTTACGCGCATCCCACAGTGCACTTTGCTTCAGACGGGACACATTCTCTTCAGACTTGTTTTATCACTGTTGTGCAGAAGGGACCCCTAAACGAGGCTGCTTCCTTTCTGCTTGCTTCTTGCCCATGGACCAGACCGAACCGTCATCACAGGAACAACAGACAGAGAATTGTTCGTTATGGAAATGCTGTAAACCTAGGTTTGATCCTCGCAGACGATGTTCCTGTACCCCTGTAATAATAACATCAAAGACAATCCTGTCCCATAATATACTGTCCAGCAAAGCTCCATATTCACATGACTTGACCAACCTTTTCAACTAAGTCAGAAAACCGTCAAATGGTTCATTTGGGCCTTGAATGCATGAGTTAAAATGAAACCTTTCAACAACAAGATTAGTTTTAGTGCACACATGGGTTTCAAACAATTGTAAAACTAAAGCAAAATCGCTACATTGGTCACTAGACAATGGCATAGTGTCAAATAGCTGTAGTGCTTCCTCGCCGACAACATAAAAAATAATAGCAACTTTCCATTCAGAGGAAGTCGTAGTTAGATTAGCTGCAACCAGAAATGTCTCAAATTGCGATGAAACATAAGCAATTATCACGTAAATTACCGATGACAGCTTGAAAAATGACTCCGTTAGAACACCTGCAGTCCAACTAATGGGACCCAGCAATAACAGAAATGCAAGTACGAAAACTAAACAACTGCACCATGTTGCATTTTGATAAATTTATTAATAACTTCATGTACAAATCCCACAACACAGACTGGCCCTGCCGACCACTTCCACATTATATATCGCAGACAGTGTTACCAACCCAACTCATTACAACATCAACACACACTTAGTTATTAACACTCATATTCACAACAGACACAGAATAATTAAACAGAAAACATTGTTTATCAGCACATTTTTGCTTGGATGTGTGACCCATTTTATGTATATGGTAATTAACTAAACACAATTTGGCATAGGTTGCGCGGCATCTTCATAAATATGTTCTCAATAATTTTGTTTACAATTACTATTTACTTGCACAGGAATTTAGCAATCACTTAAATTATTTTCGCGCCTCCAAGACCTTTGGTTCTGTGCTTGTGACCTATACAACCTCACCAAGTGTTTTCTCAGCATGGTTCATGTGGGCATCCAGGTGCCCTGATATACTTGGCAAGTGCTATTCCTAATGAGTCGTGTGGGGAGCGCCTGAGATTCTCCAACATAACTGTTGCACGATCGCGCAGGAGAGTATCGAAGTCCAGGTGGTCGACCTCACGACTCTGTGCAGTAAGACATGCTCTACTATGTCCCAGTTCACCGAATAACTGGAGGGGGCGGGAGACAGCCTTTGAGTAACCACTTTGTGGCATTCGTATGTCACACAATATTGGTATTTTGACTTTTTACGTGAGACATTCGTTTCATTTAAACCCTTACTCCTCGGCCCCATCCTGCATCATTCTTTATATTTTAATTTTGTTAATAAGTTTAATGCCAGAATTATATAAATTTTCTCAAAGAATGATACCCTGTGTTGCGTAATATCAGGATTAGAGTTGTTTCTATTATTATAAATTTGTAAATGTTTTATCTCAGAACAATCTCTAATATTGTGGTTTAAAAAGTAACACATGGTAAATGTAATACAAGTTAGAGTCATAATCTTTAAAAATTTTAATATAGGTTCGGAAGAGATGCTGTAATCACATCCATCTATTATCCTTATGATTCTTTGATGCAAGCCAAATACAGATTCCCATTTAGCTGAATTTCACAAGAATATGACACCATATTTCACAAGTGATTGAATATATGAATCGACCCATAGAGAAAGGCCATTAGCCGCAGAAGTGTAATTTTTAGAAAACTAAATTAAATTGATTTACAAAATACCCTTAGTTACAAAAATGTTAGAGAAATATGCACTAAAGTATTAGCTCTTTTACTTTATAACACCATGAATTAGACATTCCATGATGTTTCTGAATTCCTTAAAGAAAAAAGGCAGTGTGGACTATTTTTTTTGTTTATTTTATTGCATCCATAAGATCTTTCCAATACACAATAGTACAAAGATATTGGACAAGTCATGAGGATTACACACTTAATAGAAAACTTATACATTTACAACGATTACACATCTTTATACGGACACTGCTATCTTCGTCAACTCCTTCTGTACACCAACTCTATAAATTCTTTGTTTTGGAAATCTGAAACAGAAAACAGGAAAGAGAAGCTGAAGAAAAAGGAAGAGATTTGTACAGTGTGTGACAATATGTAGTCTTTCTAATGTTTATGATTCAAATATTCTTCCATGGAGTAGAAAGCTTGTTTTTAAAGAAAATCCTTTAGCTGTTTATTAAAGAGCTTTGGATTTGAGGAGAACATTTCTTTAAGGTTTTTGGGAAACATATTAAAAAGGATGCTACTGGGGTAGGATTTACAGGTGGCATGTGAATGTGTTTTTTTTTTTTTTTTCGTGTTGTGCTTGTGAAGTAGTTCATTTTTATGGAAATTATTATTGTTTTTGGACGTGAATGAGAGTATTGAATACATATATACACATGAAAATGGCAAGATTTTGGACGCCTTGAAAAGAGGTCTACAAGAATCTGGCTGTTTTTTACCATTCATGATTCTGATAGCTCTTTTTTGCATATGAAACACTTTTTTACTGTCTGTGGAGTTCCCCCAGAAAATTATGCCATATGTCATTAAAGAATGAAAGTATGCATAGTAAACTGTTTTTACTGTGTCTTTGTTTAAGATATAAACATAACGCGGGCGAGGATTGTGGTTTGGTGTTAGTTACCACCAGACAGCTCTGGTAAAGTAAAGCTCAATTCTCCCGTGTGACAGTGGCATGCGCATGACATGTGCCCAGTAGCACAAGCCCGTTATTGGAAAACGGGCACTCGGAAAGAGACTATAATTTACAGGGCCATGCGGCCGACAGATGTGGCGTGATCATAAATTCTCCCCACTCATCATCGTAGCACAGACAAAGCAACAAGAGAAAAACACCCTACAAAATTCACTGGGAAAGTGCGGGTTATAGGGTCCTGCGCCCTGATAACCGTGAAGCGGCAAGCAAATAAAATACGTACCTCAATGTATGATGCATTTATTGCACAACCCCATAGTCCATACACAATGCAGACATGTTGGTGCTACAAGCTGTCCCGGTCCTGAACCCGACCGGTAAGCTAAGATGCATGGAAAACACCACGTGGGTGAATGAAGAATTTAAGTTAAGCCCCTGAGCAGATGAGTCACAGTGGTCGAGGGGTACCTCCTAGCCAATGAAAATTAAACAAATCTTCCAAGAAGTTAAAGTCTACACTATTGATTTACCATTGGTTAACACAAGTCTTGAAGGGCCTGGAGTGACACGCGTCGAACAACCTCGTTCCGTCACTTAGCACCGACTGGCGATTCCTTCCCGCGCCTGTGACCTTGTCCGGTCGAGCGCGGGAAGTAACCGCAAAACACAAAATATGTTTAAAAAAGGGGGCGAAAGTCCAAAACAATTGAAAATTCCGGCTTGCTGAATAATGTACCATATTTATTTTTGGTGAAAGTTTTTATGATTTTGACTTTTTTGAGATATTAGTATGTTTTAAATTTATGTGACAGGAAAGAAAATTGACAATACAAAAATGAAATAAATAATTAACTGGACAAACATAACACTACAGATGCTAACTGAAGGTTGAATTAATAAAAACATTTTCAAAAATATACATAAAAGACTTGGGCGACAAGGTTGGCTGCAAGGGCGAGTCCAGCTTACTCACGAGGTGCATGGGTATTGCTACCGTTGTTAAGGTTAAACACGAAAAGAATTTGAATTATGGAAATAAATGCACAACAAGGTTACCCCTGGCCGTTGAACACCTGTTGGTGGTGTAACCTGTGTTGATGTAGTTAGCATGTGGGTGCTAAAATGACATGTGTTCATTCAAAGCAATTTTACTGGAGTTTACACCAACAGGGCACTTTCCTACCAGTAAACGGTAGTTCTCATAGGCTGACACACACACTGCATGCACCCAAAATTCCAGGGGCGGCGCCCGGACACCGCCATCACTTACGCCCCATGGTCGGACCTTTTTCAATATTTGGAGGCGGTACTGCCGCCTTTGCTGTTCCATATAAGTGAGCATGGTGCGCACGATGGGCTACATTCGTAGAGAGACACGGGAGTCGCGCATCAAATGCTCCCCCTCCTGGGATCCCTTCTGTGCACCACGCCACCGCCACCACCTTACCTGCAGCAGATGTAATTCTTTCCTAGCGGTAGGGCGAGAGCGGAGCTGGTATCTGCCTAGCTGCGGTGGCTGTTGTTGGTGCGGCACCATTGCCGCTGTCTGAGACACCGGCCCGACCTGGCATGTGGTGCACGTGGGGTGCAACCAGCGACCTAGATGCGTCTACCAGCAGGGAGGTGGGAGGCATCACCGGTCCGCAGATGATCCTCGGGACCCGTGTCGCTTGGGGGCAGCTGCCGAGGTGGCCGAGGAGCAGGGTCCTGTCCGCTGTGGTTGGCGAGGGGCGGTGTGTGCGCCTGGTCCTCCCCCTCATGCAGCGCTGATGTCGGGCTGACACCTGTGTCGTACTGACTGGCAGTCTGCTACAGGCCGGACAATGCCTGGCTTTCGCCCCCACCCAGTGGCAACTGGGCAGAGACCTCGCTGGTTCCTCCTTGCGGCCTGTCGGGAACAGGCGGGCCTGTTACCGCCATCCTCGGCTCAGCGCCGACGGGGCGGAATTGGGTCGCATTGGCAAGTGGCATCGAGATGCATACAACTCTGTCGGCGGGCAGTTGTTGCCGCCCCGTGACTCCTCGGTTGGTTCCTGTTCCTGGTGAGTGCTCTGGCCCTTCCTCACTGGCGTCGATGGTCTCTCTGGGTCGGTTGCCTTCCATTGCCACAGTCGGCAGTGTCGGGTTCATGAAGAGGCGTCTTATGCACCCAGTGGGGTTACCGTCTCCTGTACACGGGGTGTCAGTTGGCACTGCTCCCTGCAGGTCTGCTCTGGAGAGCATGGTGGCACAGGGTGTTCCGACATCTCCGCCATGTGCAGTGCGCAGGTCAACTCTGTGTGTCGCGAGGTAGCGAGGTACATGGTTCTGCCACAGACTCGAATGATCCGATGGGGTCCACTCCACTTCGCTGCGAAATCTGCTCAGTAGTTCTGCTTGTCTGCCGAGAGAGGGTGTGCTTTGACATACATGCACTGCCCTGGGGCCTTATGCTTGAGTTTTTAGTCGTATGCGATTTGCCAGTGGAGAGGTATTTGGCGTACATTTTTTTGTTTTCATATACACGAATCATGCGAATACGGTCGTGTATGACTTGACCATTCGCAATTCCAGGCGAGTGGTCAAAACCAAGTGACTTGGCCATGTCGCATACGACTGAGCTATGAAAATTGTGGAGTGGGAGGAAGTATCATCTTTGCAATATTTAAGTAGTGTTATGTTTTCGGAAATTTTAATTTTCTGAAATTTTGTCTTTAAACATAGAGAAACAATTAGTGTTTAACAAATCTGGATGCACTTTAGCCATGTTTAGAACTGCGATTGTGATATCAAATACACAAAATTAACTAATTACGAATGAAAATATGCTGGAATTTGGGATTTAAATTTTCTTATCGGTGTTAAATGGTTTTAAAGCAATACTACCTAATTCATGTACGCTAAACACCCAAATATCCAAGTAAAATGTCCAAATCACAGTTTTTAACATATATTTTACTATGTAGACTTTGCTAGAGAGAATGCTATACCACATGAAAATAATGTTTGAATGTTACATCAAGGTCACTATGACAACACAGTTATATACAAATAAAATAATACTGACATCGCTGCCAGTCCATAAAGAAAAATTAGGCGCACAAAATTCACATACACTCATTAGGTTATAATACATCAGTTATGGGTAAAATTATTTAGCCTTTAAATGCATGCTCATAGATATAACAAAATCTTTTTGCATATATGTTCGTTTTAACACAGTGTACCATAGAGATGACAATGCAAACTACTGAAGTTGTGAGCTTTGATTGGCCAATAAAATGAGAGCACGGTAACCACAACAACAGAATTACATTTCTTTTCTAAATCCCTTGTTTCATACGACTAGACTGTATGGAATGCTGGGAACGAAATCGCATGCGACTAATTTAACGTCCAGCATACGAAATATCGCACACAATAATTCGCATAAAATATCAACCACTCGACAGAAGTCTAATAGCCTGACAATTCGCACAATTTCCAGCATTGGGCCCCTGGCTGGAGCTTTTCGGCGGCTTACCCATGGTTTTGAGCCACTGTTACACGTAGCACTGTTATGTGCCCCCATCGCAGTGTGTCGCTCCTGCTGTCTCTCTGTTCTTACTTCAGGGCTTACTGGATCTTCCTCGCTGATGGCGGCGCAATGGTACTCCCCAGGGAGTCTCGGGTTGCACCCTAGTAGGGCCGCTGCGGGTGATTGTCCAGTCGCTACATCTGAGTGTAAATAGGGCTGCGAGCAGGTATTCGGCCAGGGTCTCGTGTCTCTTCCCCACACAGAGGCGGAGCTGTGTCTTCAAGTCTTGGTTCCAGATGGTCTATGGGGTTAGCACACGGGTGGTACACTGGAGTGGTATGGTGATAGACGCCCCATTTTTCACATGCGTGCCTCCATTTCTTGCCGGTGAACTGAGACCAATTGTCGATGAGTAGCACCCGGTGGTAGCCCCATCTCGCGTAAAATTCTGTGTCCAGTGTGCACACAAGATTGTTTACACGTGTGCTGGGGACAGCATATGACTCCATCCACATGGAGAATATGTCCATATGTCCATCACAACCAGGATGAAGCGTTTGCCATTCATGGAGCGGGGGTATGGGCCCATGATATCCAGGGTGACGGTTTCGAAGGGGCGCTCCGGCAGGCAGCGCTGTTGCTGTTGTTCTCCATCGGCCCTTCGTAACTTGTACCTGTTGTACGTTTCGCAGGCGCTTATATATCTCTGCACTACTCGCATCACTCCTGGCCAGTAAAAATGGCAGTTGATGTTGCGGACTGTCTGGCACACACCTGGGTGTCCAGCATAACGCCCGTCGTGATCATTGTGGAGCACATTGGGGCACAAACCGTCTCCAGGGCCTATCCCGCAAGAAGGGGGGCGTGTCTCAACATGGCCGTCAATCACCCGCCAGTGGTTCACCATCCCTTCCATCCACACTTAGTGTTTGCTTTGGCATAGGGTACATCCGCGCTTTGCGGCCACTACTTAATCGTAAATGATATTGATGTTGGCCTCTTGCAGTGCTGTGACCAGCTGATATAGCTGTGGGTCAGACTGGCGTGGTCCGGGTGGCATGAGGTCTTCCCATTCGGTGACATCGCGCACGATGACATCAGCGCACAGCGCACATGACAATGCATCTGCCAACTGGTTGTCATTCCCTGTGATGTGTCTCACTTCGTAGACATACCCCTGTAAGGCCATTGACCATCTGGCATGTTGCTATGTGCTTCACGACATAGATTGTAACCATACAAGACATCTTTTGTGTGTGTGCAGCACGAAGAGCTGGTACTCTTAAGTACACACTGTACCGTTTCATTGCTGACACAAGTGTCAGACACTCTTGTTCGTTGACATGGTATAATCTCTCCGTGGGACCAAACTTGGCGCTCGTGAATTCAATGACTTGCCTTTTCACCTTGTCACCATACTGGTACACCAGCACACAGATCCCCTCCTGGCTTGCATCTGTTTGGAGATACAGTGGGCTGAAAGTCATAGTGGGCAAAGGTCTCGCATTGTGTGAGCACAGTCTTGATCTCTCTGATTGCCTGGTCGGCTTTCGTGGTCCACCTATACCGTTTCTGTGGCGATGTCAATGGTGCGGTTATGATTTCAAACCCCCGAAAGTGCTCGCGCAGCCAGTTAATTAGCCCGAATAACTTGCACAGCTGTTTGTACGTGGCTGGTGGCTGGCATTCCTCCACAATGTGCAAGTGTTTGGCGTTGGGTTCTAACCCTTTCTCGCTCACCATGTGGCCCAGAAACTCTATGTTCACTTTTCCTATGTGGCATTTAGGTACCGCACAGGTCAGCCCATTGATGACTAACCGTTCCAGTATGAGCGACACGTGGATCAGATGTTCCACCCACATATTGGAGCATATCAGTAAGTCATCGAGATATGCAAACATGAAATATTCTGCCAGGCCACTTAGCACCTGCACCATCATCGTCTGGAAGGTCACAGGTGCTCCTTTCAGGCCGAACTGCATGGCACAGAATTGGTACTGGCTGTCGTCGGGTGCCATGAATGCTGTTTTCTCCCGGTCGTCCTGCTGCACCGGAACTTGCCAGTAACCACTGTGCAAGGCCAGAGAGGTAAACACTTTCGCGCAGACAATTGTTGTGAGTGCATTTTTCACGCTGATGTACGGTGGGGCCAAATTCTCTGTGGCGAGGTTTATGCATCGCAGATCCACGCACAAGTGCAACATACCATCATTCTTGGCCGAATGAAACTATGTGAATCTGCTGTGTCCAATAACACATAACAAAAGAGGTGGTTTATGCTTACGAGAATTTTAATCGAAGGATGATGTTTACTGTGAATCTGCTGGAGGAGAGCATGTTGTGGTGTCCAGATGTTTACATTTGATCCAGGGTGTGCAATGACGTCAGGTCCCGCAACCCCTCTGTCCATTTTCTGACTGGTTCCTGCCAGAGCTGCCACCCTGCCTTGTTTTGCCAGACACATTTGGGCAATCTTTATGCCAGTGCCACTGACTACCTGGACAAAATTGACAAGAGATCGGGAGCAGTTTGCTGTAATGTAATGTGCGGTGTGGTTTGCTGTCTGCATGCACATTACCCTTTGAATAATCACTCTCATACCGTTCACTCCTTCCGCGATGTTGCTCATTACTGGTTGCCTGCAGCCTCAGCACTGTTGTGTGCAACTGTAGTGGGCCGGTGTGCACTTCTGCTTCTGCGCTGGGGTGCATGCGATTGAAGCGTGCCCCTTTCAAACAGCTCGGTGGTATTGATAAATTCCTTTGGCTCTTAGGTCAGCAGTGGCAATAATGAAGCACGGAATTCTGGGCGTGCTGTTTCGGCACTAAGGTGTGGCTTGTACCTCCGTAGCATGTGATACTTGCGCGACACGAATGTGGCTAACAGCTCGTCACCCTGTGGTTCCAGCACTAGCCGGCTCTATGCTTGAAGCATAGTGAATGCTTCTCCATAATGTGACACAAACAGTCCCCGAAACTCACTCCACGGCATCCCGTACTGTGTCATGCCCGACTACCACTTACTTGCCTGACATGTCAGCTGCCTTCCATTGCACTGGGGCCACTCTTATTCGCACATGCTGTACTGGCGTGGTCGGCTTTCGCAGTCGTCCAGGAATGCATCAGGGTCTTCGCTTGTCTGTACAGCAAAAGTTGGTAATGTCTGGAATTGACATGGTGTTGACATGATCGGTCGGTTCTCCGGGACCGTCTCCGTCACGCATGACATCACTGGAGCGCTCCGGGCGCTCATAAATGTGGGCGGCCTGGACACGTTCTAGATCACAGTGACCATCGTTTGCAGGATAGCACCTTGCACTAGGTGCATTACCCTTAAAGGTAGGTCGTGAAAGTCGGGTGGTTTTGAAGAACGTTAACATGTGGCAGCAATGCAGCCGAAGCACAGGAAGCCGATCCCGATAATTGTTTGATGTTCCTCGATGATGAGACATTCCACATGTGCGGCCTGCCTGCAATAATTACATCATAACATTGTGACCGTTACCACGTGGCAATGTGGACGTCTGTATTCGCGTACGTGAGTCTGTGGCTGCTTGACATCTCCTGTTTAGAACTATGCTGTAACGGGTTTTTTGCACTGTCACTGGCACTGCGTGTGTGTGCCGGTGTAGCATTCTCGCTGCCTGCGGTCGTATCGTACACGTCGCACTGGAAGAGTCGCATGTGTGCCTTCACGGTTTTTGCAGCCGACAAACATCCCTCATGGTACCCCGTGGAACCATCACGCATGGCACGGTTCAATGTCCCAGATGTTTACAAACCAGGCGGCCACACACTTCGTGTTTCAAAATGTCACTGTTGTTAAGTTCATGTTTGATAGTCGATTTTTGCATAGCGCACGTACATGTTGTTACTCTCGGAACAGCCTAACCGGCCAATTTCTGTTTCCACTCACACTGCATGCATGTCGGCGAATGGACGCCGACGGATATCGCCCGCAGCGGGAAGTTGCGGTTGTCGCGGAAGGGGTTATGTGGGTGACAGTTCGGTAGCAACGACTTCACATGGCATCTGTGGTTTGCCCAGTGTTCAGGCAGAGGCTCAATGCACCTGTCGCACACATTGCCGATTGCTTCCATACCCGCCTTGGTAGACTATGACGCAGAAGCGCGTGTGACGCGGGCGATCTGCAGTCCTGAAAAGTTACCGACTTCTGCACGGCTGTCTCCCTTTGCGCAGTGCAGTAGAGGTGGTAGCTCTTACGATCGATTCCTTGCGGAGGGGAAGGCTGTCCTTGAGTGCTCGTGCTACCACCCCCTTGATGGGTTGGGGCATGAAGGGGTGTGCGCAGGAATGCGGATGCAAGATGGCCGCCTTCGCTGTCACTCTGTCCATTCCTCACTAATGGTGACCACATGGGTTTTGGCGCGCTCAGAGTCTGTATGTGCACGGCACTCACACAAAGATCTTGATGCGAAAATTTTGTCCTTAATAATGCCACAATTGACATGGATGAGGGTTGTGGCTAGGGGTTAAATTCCACTGGATAGCGCCGGTAAAGTACAGTTCAATTATCCTGTGCGACAGTGGTGTGCACGGGGCAGTTGCCATTAACGCCAGCCCGTTATTGGAGACTAACTTATAGGGCCATGAGGTCGACCGCCATGGTGTTGTTATATACACTCCCCACTCGTAATTGTAGGTACTAATGCAGGGAAATCTTTAGGCGTTCCCCACGTCCGTAGCACAGATAAAAAGCACCAAAAGAAAACACCCTACGCAATAACAATGGAAAAATGCGGGTTATAGTGTCCCATTAATTGAAGGCCGTGAAGCAGCAAGCAAATAAGATATGCATCTTAATGCATGACTGTATTTATTGCACAATACAGTACTTCATACACAATCCAAATGGTGGTGCGGTAAGCGGGCCTGATGCTGAGCCCGACTGGTGGGCTATGCTGCACAAGAAAACATCACGTGGGTGAAATAAGAAATTTAAGCTAAACCGGCGGATGAGTCGCAAGGGTCGAGGGGTTCCTCCAGGCCAATAAAAATTAAATTAAATGTTCCAGAACTAAAATTGACACTATTGATACACTACTCATTGAATACAAGTCTTGAAGGGCCCGGATTGACACACATCAAACCACCTTGTTCCGCCATTTAGCACCGATTGGCGATTCCTTCTGGTGCTGGTCACCTCATCCGGTCGAGCGCAGGAAGCAACCACCGAATACACTTAAAAGACAGAGGGGCGAAGACCCAAAACACTTGCAAAATTTTGGCTTGAGGAATAAAGCTCTAAATTCATTTTGTGGGAACGTTTTTGTGAATTTTACTTGCTTGAGATTTCAGTATGTTTTTAAATTACGTTACACAAAAGAGAACTGACAACACGAAAATAGTTTAAATTATTAACTGGACACACAAAACACTACAGATTCTAATTGAAGGTTGAAATAAATAATCACACTTGCAAAAATAAACATAAAAGAATTGGGCGGCAAGGTTGGCTGCGTGGGCGAGTCCAACTTGCTCACTAGGTGCAGGGTTGCTTCTACCATTTTTGAGGTTGATTACGAAAAAAATGTTAATTATGAGTTTCAATAAACGACAAAGTTACCCCAGGCCTTTAAACACTGCTACCTGTTGGTGGCGTAACCAGCATTGACGTAGCTAGCATGGGATGCTAAAATGACACTAGTTCACTAAAAGCTACTTTACTGGATTTAACGTCAATGAAGCACTTTCTTCCCAATAAACGATAGTTCTTATAGGCTGACACACACACTGCTTGTACTCGACGTCGCGGGGGCGGATTCTGGGCACTGCTACCTCTTACGCACATGTGATCGGGCGCTTTCCAATATGTGGAGGCAGAACTGCCACCTCTGCCGTTCCGAATCAGTGGGCGTAGTGTGCACGACGGACTATGTAGGTAGAGGGACGTGTGTATCGTGTGTCAATATCATTTATTTATTCTGCGTCCAATGTACACCAGTACTAACTGGACTACGACTTGTCAAGCTATATACAAACATATAACAGTACATAATTTAAAAATAATAGACTATATAAATGAATATCCTGATGCTGTTAATTTTTTTTTCTGTGCTTTGCCTTAGTTAATAGGCAGCCTGTAAGTTAGGACTGATGTTAAATCTATCCGGTCCAGGAGCGGTGCGCATAAAGAGCTAACTTCAGTCCAGTTAACTTACCCCAGCCGCCCTCTCCATTTACTTTCTTGTACACTGTGTTTTTATACAATATCGAAAACAGAAAGGAAGGACTTGATGGTATACAGAAATTATAATATTGCAGGTTTCTAATTTGAAACTATACTAAATATCATAACTATTGATTTAAGTAATAGCACTATCCTACATGTTTACTTCATGCTTAGAAATATAAATTATGGTTTATGCTTAAAAACTCAGAGTTCCTGAATTAATTTAATAACTACAGCTGCTGTTGGCAGCAAAAGCACATAATATTTTAAGGATAGCCTAAATTGTGTGCTTAAAATTTGCTGTTAGAGTATGAACGTATTTTGTATTCTGTGTTTTTAATGTCAAATCTTTGAACACATAATTTGTAGTGAGTTTATGGAACACAAACCACTTTTAAACCCATATTACTTTAGATGTTCAGATATTCTGTTCGTAATTGAGACATCTCCCACTGTATTATAGCTAAAATATACTTAAGAATTACAATCATTAACACATGGAGGAGAGAATGTTTGTAAAAAGCCCAGATACATGCCAGATGTTATATGACACACCAGCAGACCAATAACTTATCAAGCAGCCTCGTAGAGTGTGTACGCTCAACCCTAAATGGATTGCGAGTGTGTCTTGGCATGTACAAACTCATTGTACAGGTGAGGCAAGCAGCCCTACACATCGCTCGACTGTGGCTCAGTGCGACAAATCATCCAACATATCATAGGAAAATGTGAGAATAGAACATACAAAGTCAGCTATGAAGTGGCCCCGACAGGTATTTTATACCTTTAAAATATTAGACTTCCAAATATGGTTCTATGTATCTTTACTAACAACATGCCAACTAAAGTAATCTGGAACACATATGTCATACTTTACCTACTAGGTACAACCTACATTCACAAATTAGAATAACTAGTAAAAAAAATTATAAAATTAAAGCTGGATTACTTCTAAAAATGTTTATGTGAAGCAAGAATACAGCCTAGATTGTGCAGTTATTGGTGTCTGTAAGTAACACTTTTTCATAGACCATCCAGTATAAATTTTATTCATCAATAACAAATTACAATTTGTTACATTTCAGTTCCTTCAACATCACTCACTGTTGTAAGATTCCCTCTTCCTCACCAGCCTGCACTTTCCTTCTCCACCTCACTGCACCAGCAAACATTATTATTTTACCACATACATCACAGCGAACAGGGAACCAGGTTGCTTCACTTATGCACACATTGACGTGTACTTGGTGAGGTCAGAGAGGTGCGGTGCCGTACTACGTACCACGTGGGTTTCGGAACCCCAGCACCTGAATGTGCCGGCTGCTCGATGTTGCTGCAGGGGTGCAGGTCTACCGCCTGTGTGGTGATGTCCTCGCTGTGTCCTTCACGCCGGAGATGAGTGGTGTGTTGGTCCTGTGAATGGCTGTTTGGGGGGGGCGGGGGACAGCTCCGAAGATCCAGGAAGTGGCCGTGGCCAATAACACTCGCGGAATATGTTTCACTGCGATTTATTGTGATACGGGTTCACACCAATGGTTGTACTCTTGTACACTAAGCTGTCCCAATGAAAATAAACTGACTATTGTAAACCAACTGTCCCGCATCAACAAAAGGTTGAAGATCGAGGGGCCGAGATGAGCGTGGCAGCCTCCCCTCACGCCCGGAACAAGACTGTCTCATGATGGCGTCACCCGCGCTAGCTAGCGGGGGTGCGCCCCTAAATGACCGTCGTGACCGCTTAATGAAAAAATATAGATACACCAATACATCAAAACCCTTGTAAAATTACATGATATAATTCTGAACACTACAATACGTTAACATGCCGGTTACTACTGAGAAGCATAAATTTGTTAACACATAGGGAAATTATTTATTAATGCCTCCCGCTCCTGTCGGCTAGGTGAACCATCTTTCTGAGTCTGAGCTGGCATGCATGGAAAAGACAATTACATTTTTGCACATTATTCACCTAGTATTAGCAATGGTATGAAAATAGTTGTAATTTGTTTGTTGCACATTCTGTCGCCATAACGTCTGTTAAGTCGTCACTCTGGGCTGTGCTCCATGTTTTCGAGTCGTGCAGTGGAATAATTAACACTTCTTATTTACACTCGTGGTGTTGCACCAGGGTGGGTATAAACTTACAGATGTATTTTATGTGACCTTACATACTTAGATCTTTTTGAGACATTCCCGCACTCCCGATTTCAGGACATATACTTCGGCATTCTCACGCTTGATGTTTCCAAACGCGGTGATGCTTTATGAAACGACCAATGCCTCGAGCCACTGATATGCTAGGGTGTTTCGTGGTAGTATTGTTTGGTTGAATTTTGCATGCTCGAATAGTTTCTTTTGTTTCGTTATGCCGGCCATGTGGTTGAATTAACCTACACACTCGCTTGACTTCCCTGGTTCCGGGACTAGTCGAGGCGCGTTCCGTAATTTCCACGAGTGCTGATGGTGCTGACCAGTGCTGGGTTGTGCGTAACGTCGGGCACGAACAGTCGCTAGGATCGTGGGCTGTCGGCACACATCAACATGATGTAAACTCTTCCTTTTGTCCAAATGACAACTCTTCACCAGCGCTGCAAACATCGTGTTGGGAACAGCACTACGCATATTGATTTAGCTCTTTTACACGAAAGCATTAGAGCCACTAGAGTTTGGCATTTTGATACTCATTTGCAACACGAATTCAGTTGAAGTATGGTAGGATTGTTGCGGGGACGTTTTAATGCTCATGTAGACTGTTCAGCATAAGAATGTTGCAGTTACTCCCGCATTCTTCTTCATTAGAAATACTGACACATTAGCTAATGCCATCTTTAAACAGCATTTGAAGCACCAGTCTAGCCACGTTGCTGTGTTCTCCATTTATTTATGTTGTGGTTGTCACATCAACATTAGATTATGTGTTTCAAAGCACATTTCAAATTCCGCATTTTTAGCTCCTGTAGAATCGCCCTAAGAATTCCCTCACTTTTATCCTCTGTATGTACGAAAAAAATCTGTAGCCAATCATTTCTCAATCATTAAGACTGCAATGAATGACAGTTAAAACTATACAAACTAACCACTTGCTTCAAAATTTTGAATGCTGGCAATTTGGTAAATAAATATTAACTATTTTTTTATTTATTGCAAAATATGTCTCAACATTTTTTTTCGCAAAACTTTGACGAAACAGAACTGTTCAGAATAATTACTTGTTTTCTTTCTTGTTGTTGCATCTGTAACTATGGTTATTTAATTAGTCTGAAAGGGAATGAGTGATGCATACCAGTTTCTGTTGTACAATTTAAAAAAATAATGTTTTAAAAAATTTATGAGCAGTTACTTACTTCCTTCATAAATACATTTATATTTAAGTAAAATTTATCATTCCTGATAGCAAAGTATACTTCGAGAACCACAGAATATTTAGAGCAACCTTAAAGTGTTACAATTTAAATTAGCTAAAATGGAAAATTATTTAGTTATGCAACCTCTGCTTTCTCTACATTACTGCATCAACAAATTATGCTGTTCTTATTTACAAACTTTAAAGTGTCAGTAATTCATTGGCATTAAGATTCATTTTTGAGCAATTGTCAAATAAGTAACCCAAAATGTATTTTACGTAAAGTAAATTATATAAATTTTCAGCTAGCTTGACAATCTAACTTTATACGCAACTTACATACAAGCTGTGAGGTCATAAGTTATCAAGCGAGAACAACAAACTTAATTTAGTTGAATTTCTAAGTACTGTACATTGCAGCTACTGTACTAACATTTGTTGCATTTGGTTAAAACCTGCGGGAATTTCCCTCACAATCTAGACAAAAATAACTGATTAAAATCTATAAATTTGTAAAAATTAAATTTTTTCTTCTTCATTACTTGGAAGAATGCACACCAATGGGACAGTGCACAATTATGTCTGCTCGAGTGTGCCCTTACTATTGTGCATGTGGGTCGGTTAGATGGAGCCTTCTGCTTGCCTGACTGCCCCACATGTCACAGTAAAAACTGCTCCTTTCTGCTCTGCTTGAGCCTAATTTGTGTATCGTTCTATTTCTTCAAAATGACTACGAGTTGGGTTACAAGATTCAGAAACCCAAGGTATTGGCTGTCCTTAATGCTGGAAGAGTCCCTTGAATATCTGCTGGAAAAGCTGTCCTCTTAAATTAAAATGAGCAGGTCAGATGGGGGTCGTCCTGATGAGCAATGGGCAGTATAGTCGCAGTGAAATGTGAGCTTGCAAGTCCAGGTAGCAGCAGTTAAAGAATTTTTTAAAAGTGTTCCTTATCTTGTTGATGATAAGCCTAACAATTTGTTAAAATTGAGTATAGCCATTAATAAAGTAAAATCTAGTCCTTTGATTGCCTCTGATACTGATTTACTTCAAGAAATAATTTTAACATGCTTAGAGTTAGCTTTGGACATTCTCTTACAAAATACCAGTTGTTTAGGTTTTTGTGAGTCTGTAATAGGAAAATTATGGGAGGCTATTTGTCCTGAAAGAATGACTGATCTAATGAGATCTTACGTTAGGTGATACAATCGGGAATCATACCAAAGTACATCTAAATTTGCCCAAACTATTATTGAAAATCCTCAGGGTCTAGTTGTTGAGCCATCTGATGCCGAGTTTATAGTTTTGGTGTTAGAAAACATGGCACCTGAAGTGCGACAAATTTGTTGTTTTGTTGATAGGCCATGGGGGGTGATTAAATATCGATTTTGAGAGGTGCAGTGCAAAATTTGCAAATGCGCTGCGTTGCTTTGGTATTAAATATGCAAATATGCAGGTGCAAGTGGTCACGTGATGGCGCAAAGTGCCTGAAAATCTGCGACTAGCAAATGGCTCGACCACGGTCTATGAAGGTAGAGGTCTTGACACTGAGGAATAAAATGTGACTCCCTTCTTGTCGCCGAGCGCTAGTAGTAATTTGGTGGAAGATTTGTCTTGTTTTTGTATTTGGCTTAGCTTAAAATGTGAAGTTGTTACCGGAATTACGAGTATTATATTGAAGAAAAAAATGGGAACGTGATTTTGTATTGGAACACATTTTTTTAAAACAATAACATTAAATTTTTCAATCTTTTACATGTAGATGCACATTGCAAAGATTCTAAAATTTTGTAGGGCAGAAAATATAGTTTTTGTTCGAATGTGTTCACTAAAACAATAATATACAATATATTTCTTCAGACTACTTTATAAACAGTTCCACGCATGCCAATGCATTTATGGACATGGAACATGTATATACTATATCAGCTTACCTTATTCTTATTAACATTATTTTGTGTAAATAATTGCAAAAATGTTAAAACGCGAGATGTAAATAAGATAAATCTTCCACCAAATGACTACTAGCGCTCGGCGACACGAAGGGGTCACTTTATCTTGCTGGAGAGCATACGCAGTGTCAAGACCTCTACCTCTTAAGCCGGATTCACACGTCCACAGATCGTCCAGAACATACAGAACAGACAGTACAGATGACCGTTCATGCGTATACAGATCTTCGGTGTACCCATAATTCAATTCGTTGTTTATACTGGGTTGTGTTTACATGTGAAGTTGCGTTTTCGGGCGTGGCATTTAATGAAATATTTTTAACTTTAATCACGAGAGAGCTTTATGCACACATCAACTAAATCATTTTGCGTGTATTTGTGTGATAATTACATAATTCGTAATCTAATACGACATAATTCTGTGGTAATTATTGGAGTAGTGCAAATGAGAAGTGACAAGTGTTTTTACCGACTTCACTTAAATTTATACTTATGTGTCTTATTAAATAAATGTGATGGAGATGGGAATCAAAATTTTCGATAAGTTTATTTGTGTTTAAAAGCATATATATATATATATATCTTTCGAAAAGAAGACACTCAAAGCAAAATTTCTAGTGTGTCGACAAACTGAAGAAGCCTCCATACGAAAGTTTGCACCAGCAGTTTTACGTCAGGTAAGTCATGTCCTTTTTTCTTTTAGTTAGGTTTTTGACTATTGCGAAATCAAGCTTTTTTTTAGAAGAAAATAAACTTTACATAGTAGTGTTAAGATTCGACACAAACAGATCAGTCCTGATATTCACTAGCCTAATTTTGTGGGTGCCTACATTCAGTCAAGTCATAGTGGGAAGATAAATAAAAATCTAGTTATGAGTAGGCATATCTAAAGAATATTAATAGGCTAGTTTTTAAAATTTGCCAAAGAAGGGAAACTGAATACAACTGAAGGAGACAGACAAATTTAAAATTGTATTGTTGTTGTAAGTTACAGGTTTATGAGTTCAGTTATGTTAGTGTTTCAAAAAGAACTATAGTAAGTTAAAGGATCAGGTAAAGCAATGGGTAGCAGGTTGGGTGAAGGATAAATGGAGAAGACAAGGGCAGGCTGGCGAGGATGAAGGGAACATTTGGCAATCAGTGATGTTGAAGAAACTGTAGTGGAACTCATTGTTCGAAAGGAGAGGAGTGGTAAAGCTGGTCAGGATGTACAGAATGGTAAACTAAAAGGGAGGTTAGGGTATGTTAGGCTGCCTATTAACTAAGGTAGAGTAGGAGAATAGAGAATAATTGTGAAAAGGTTCAGAGCAGAAGAGGGCAGGTACTAGTTTATGCTTAGGTTGGTGGGGGAGTGGAATTTGCTGTAGGAGAAGCAAACAAGGGTGGTTAGAAGGTTAAAGAGGGGATTGGTAGGTGGTTTGATGTGTTCACAGCTTTTGTTAGCTAAAAAATCTTATTATTATTGTAACACATCCAAAACAATGTTGTGTATTGTTTTACAGAGTTAATTTTTTACTGTTTCAGGAAAACAACTGTCGGAGTATTTCCCATACCCTTATAGCGTACCATTTGGTTTACGAGGCAACAACAAGTATTATTTCTTTGTAGAGGTATAAGAGGATGGTAACCAGAGACTCATCAAATGTGCTACCGCTGTCAACAACTAGTCCTGAACTGCAGCTTCCTGAAGAGTTGTCGTGGAATTGTAGGTGTATGTGGTAAACAAGGTTGTGTGCAAAGTGCTCAGTCTGATTCTGTGAAGTTATACAACATTAGTTAAGTGAGTGGAATATGGTGAAGACGGCTGTTTCCTACTGCTGCATTATAAGTTATCGTCGAATTGCAGCACGTAAGTAGGCCTCAGGACTTAGTTTAGCTAACTTCAGTTCCAACGTATTTTTTTATTTTTATTTTGCATCAAGATACAAGTTAAGTTTTGTGTTAATTAAATGAGTGTGCATTTGGAAGGGTGGATTTTCCCAACTTATTACAGGAATACAAAATTCAATAGTTAATTTTTGGAAAAAATATATAAAATACTAGATTTTTGTCTTCTTTACCTAGCAGTTGTCATTACTGAGTAAATAAATTTGACACATCTAAAAATGTATTGTGTTGCTGGTTTTATAGCAATATTTGAACTTAAAAGCCACCATGTGGTAAAATAAACATTAAATTATTAAGAAATGTTCATATACTTTGTCGTAAACATTTTCAGCATGTTTTTGTATATTATGATATGGGCTACAGATTTTAATATGCCTGAACTGTACGTTTACATTTTTTTCAATAAATACTTTGAAATTTATCTCCCTCAATTGTGAAATTAATGTGTTATTTTTTTGAGATGAAAAACAATGTGTGATTATTGTTCATCCAAGTAGGCCTATGTTGTGGAGCCGAGAGAAACTGAACCACTGTTTACTGTTGTTGATGTGTGTGTGTTTTTCAATAATTTACAGTAAATAGGTAATCTAATACTGTATAGGTATTGTGTGCTGTTTTTCGAAGACAAACTTTCTTATCTGATTTCCACCAATCCAAAAGGTTAGAAATGTGAATTCCTCTGACACTATAAGATCTTAGAAATTTAACACTGTTCATCCTGTTACACTGTCAATTTATGTTATCAAGAGTTTTAGTAAAAATCTGGGTTTGAGTAAAGTGATTGTTACTGAAAACTGCCTCATCACAGTTACGATACGTGAATAGTAAAGAATACAAAAAAATTATTTCAAATTTGTGTGTCTGAACTTGGGGTGCTTACTTTATCCTTAGCAAATGTGTAACTGGCACACACTTTGTATAGGTTTGAAAAGTAAATAATTGCAGTGTTCCAATGAAAGTAGTATCCAAAATAATTTAAATATGCACATTCAGCTATGTAACAAGCATCATTGCCAAGTGTGTAGTGCAGCAGTCAACAGTCAGACCTAGATTTATGAGATATATGTTTTCTTGCTCACATGTGATGCTTGTGCTACTGTGTTACAAAATAGGTTCTGTTATCCTTCAGTTTGAATTACAATGTAAACTGTTTATGAGCTATGTGCACGTGTTGATAAAAATAATCTTAACTCATTTTCAAACCATTCAGTTCAATAATGATAACATGCAAGTTAATGCCTACAAATTAAAAAAAAATACTATTGAAATCATCAATTTCATTGATGCATTCAGTGGTCCACTGCAACGTTCTTCTCATACAAATGTTGTTTCCTAGTTGACGCTCACTGGAACACCAACGGTACCTAGTATTACTGTACACACCTTGCGAGTACAGCTGTTTATCTGGTAAGTGTAGGTATGGTGTAGGTTCGGTGGCTACCGAATTTTAATTGATGTTTTCATTAGTTATCTTGTTCAATTTCTCTTCCCCATTCCATATTTGGCTGTATTATGCATGTATGTTATTGCTTTATCCTGTCACCTGTACTTAACTAAGAAGCATTGAGTTGGCAGTAACATTTAAATTACTGGTGAACAAAAAGACAGTTTGTGATATAGCCTTACAGTTTAAGATTTTTTTTACAGGAAAAGTAGGTTAACATTTATTTTGCACGAATAAATAGAGTTGTACGACAGTAAACAGACCGATCTACTACATTCTGAACATTGCTTTAATAACCACAGTAGAGACATTGCACATCTCCGACACCATCAAAATACGCCGCAAACGATTAAGGAGACGATATGAAATCCCACATAATGCTCACGAAAATTACATGAGTGTACTGATTAACATTGCATGTTTACAAATTAAAACTACGATTGTCTCGCACAGACGCGAAACGTATTTAATCGAACTTATAATTGCATGCATGCCGAAAGTATTGCTGGTTTCCTGTAGTTTCTAGCTGACATGTTACACGTCGTAATAATTACACGAACTTATATCAAGGAACCGAAATTAATGTTACACGAGTCAATAAATCGTCGCCATTACACACTGCAACATCAACAAGTTGAATTCTGGGCAATATCTACATTGTCCGCATACAGAAAAGTCGGGATGAGCTCAACTTTTTCTGTACAGCTCGTCCGGAAAAAATCAAGCCTTCTGATTGGCTGTTTGGTTTCTGGATAGTCCGGATCTGCATGAACTGTGGACGTGTGAATCCGCCTTTAGACCGTGGGCTCGACGCAAGTATATCTGCGCCCTTCGCGCATGCGCATTGGACAATTTTCGGGTGTGTGAAAGTGAATTAACATAAAAGTTGGATATCTTTGTCTGTATCCAGTGTTCTATGAACTTTAATTATTTACGTTTTCGTGTACACATTTCACGATTTCAGCTTTTTATAGTTATTAAGTACAGAAGATGTACGAAACTGAAATGTTTTTTTACTAAAGAAGCAATTAAATATGGGCAACGATTTATCCTTTCCCGTAATATATTTTGAGTGTATTTTTCCGTGGCACACGACGAGAAAATAGAGTTGCATTTGTGACGAGGTTATTTGTACTGTTAAAATCTTTGCTTAAAACTTTTATGCAAATGATAATGTAAATAAATAGCGAATATGTTTTGCAAGTACCTGTTTGGCTAATTGCTTAGAACAGTTGCTTAGAACTGTTTTCCTTGCTTGGATGGGGTGTTTTCAACATCACATCTTTCTTGCCGACTTGTTTCCACATACGTGCTTAATATTTAAGAGTGATTTTGTTGGGATTCTCTTTATTTCATAAAACGGGAGGACTATCATTTTAGTTTTAAGTCTTTCGTGAGACTTGCTGTCTACACACATCACACCCTATCTCGGCGAACATTGAACTTACAATAACCTAGACCTAATTAAATTTATTGGAGTATAGTTGTACGAACGCCACTCGTAGTCACTACACATTAGCAATTAACTATTTAGAAATAATCAACGTATCGCGATTTACGACTCACTGAAAGACGAATGCCACATGAATAGCCCATTAGGTAGTAGGCCTACACTCACAAATACCATGCCACACAAGTTAAAATAACTTACGTGAATTTCAAAACTAGGCCACTCAAATTAATAGCAGTACAAATATAAAATGTATACATAGTTTTTGCTCTAATCGCGTCACACGTCTATCACTTTAGGCACTTTATTTTCCGTTAGCAACATAAAGTATGTAAAATCTGGTTACAAACGAAAACCACTCTGATGTGTTCCAATTGTGTTACAAAAATGCTGCTCTGCATAAATAAAGCACTTAATTATTCACGAACACAAAAATGTACACACGCATCTACTACACTGAAAGAACCACGACATTATGGAAATTTACTTTCACACTTCAAAACACAACTACGACATATAAACTTGTAATGTAAACTTTGTAACAATTTTCCTTCATAATTTGATATGAACCTAAAATTCTTACATCCTTGTTTAATCACGAGAAGGTTACAAAATTTGAGGTTACGAAAAATTTAACCAAAACATTTTTTTTAGCGCGAGAAATGTTCACTGCTACATGGAAGCTATATCTGCATGTAAGCACGCGGATGTGCAGACAGCTTTTGCCGTTCAAGTGGCAGTGAGGATTATGTTACAAATTTTCTGATTGGCTTGTGTAAGTCGGAGAGGGGAGGCAGTTGCGCCGAGCCAAAATAGGCTCGGGGCGGAGCCTATTTTGGCTAGGCGCAACTGCCTCCCCTCTCCGACTTACACAAGCCAATCAGAAAATTTGTAACATCGTTCTCACAGCCACATGGACGGCAAAAGCAGTCTGCACCCTGTTCTGTGGTCTGCACACATGCATGCTTATGTGCAGATATCACTTCCATGTAGCAGTGAACATCTCTCGCACTAAAAGTAATGTTTTGGTTATATTTTTCGTAACCTCTAATTGTGTAGCCTTCTTGTGATTAGCCATGTTGTAAGAAGTATAGATTCATATCAAATTATGAAGGAAAATTGTCACGAAATTTTTATTACAAGTGTATATGTTGTAATTATGTTTTGAAGTGTGAAAAATAAATTTCCATAATGTCGTGGTTCTTTCAGTGAAGTGGATGCGCGTGTTCATTTTTGTTGAATGTTATTATTCGTGAATAATTGATTTATTTATGGAGAGCAGCGTTTTTGTAACACAATTTAAATACATCAGAGTGGTTTTCGTCTGTAACCAGACTTTACATAACATGTTGCTGACGGAAAATTGAGGGCCTAAAGTGAGACGTGTGACGCGATTAGTGCAAAAATTATGTATACATTTTATATTTGTACTGCAATTAATTTGAGTGACCTAGTTTTACGTAAGTTATTTTAACTTGTGTGGCATGATATTTGTGAGTGAAGGCCTACTACCTAATTGGCTATACATGTGGCATTCGTCTTTCAGTGAGTCGTAAATTATCAAATCGTGATACGTTTATTATTTTTAAATAATTCATTGCTAATGTGTAGTGAATAAGGGTGGCTTTCGTACAACAATGCTGCAATTAATTTAATTAGGTCTAGATGATTGTAAGTTCAATGTTCACCGAGATAGGGTGTGATGTGTAGACAGCAAGTCTCACGAAAGACTTAAAACTGAAATTATAGCCCTCCCATTTTATGACATAAAGGGAATCCCAACAGAATCTCTCTTAAATATAAAGCACGTGTAATGTGGAAACAAGTAGGTGAGAATGATGTGATGTTAAAACACCCCATCCCAGCAAGGAAAATAGAAAGGTAATGTCACTGTTCTAAGCAATTAGCCAAACAGCTACTTGCAAAACCTGTTCGCTATTTATTTACATTATCATTTGCATAAATTTTTAAGCAAATTTTTTAAGGGTACAAATAACCTCGTCAACAAACCAACTCAATTTTCTCGTCGTGTGCCACTGAAAAATACCTTCAAAATTTATTCCAGGGAAATGATAATAAATCGTTGCTCACTTTAAATTGCTTCTTTAGTAAAAAAACATTTCAGTTTCATACTTATACTGTACTTCGTAACTATTAAAAGCTGAAGTATGTAGGCCTACACGAAAACGTAAATAATTAAAGTTCGTAGAACACTGGATACAGATAAAGATATCCAACTTGTATGTTAATTCACTTTCACACACCCGAAAATTGTCCAATGCGCATGCGCGAAGGGCGCAGATATACTTGCGTCGAGCCATTTGCTAGTCGTAGATTTTCAGGCACTTTGCGCCGTCACGTGACCACTTGCACCTGTGTATTTATATATTTAATACCAAAGCAACGCAGTGCAGGTGCAGATTTTGCGCTGCATCTCTCAAAAGCGATATGTAATCGGCCCCCTGTTGATAATGTTGGATTGTGGCAATGGACAGTGAAGGTAGATAATGTAAAATATGTTAGCAAAGAGTCTGTTGTAAATAAAAGGGAGAAACTTGGTGACAGGGATAGAGCTTTGCCTCCGGTGAGAGGAAGCACCTCTAAGTTGAGGATTTGTTACAGGTGTGGCAAAGAGACACTATGCTCCTGAATATAGTATTCCCTTCAGAATGGATAGAAAATATTTTGGGTATGGAAAGGTAGGACTTGCTAAATGTGTTTGTAAGAATATTGTGAAAGGAAAGGAAAGCTGGAAACGAGAGAAATCTTCTAAAAATCAAACCGATCAAATAAAGGCAGTAACGAATCTTGTACCATAGGTGTAAAAGGAAATAATAACCTTGAGGTGGACGATTTGGTGGGAGATAGTACTAAGCTTAGAGCACTGATAGACACTGGAGTTAGTGATTGCTTTAATCAGTCAGGAATGTTAAACAGACTAGTAATTGCAAATCCTGCATTTAAAAAGAAATTTATAATTGAAAAGGGTTTTAATTTAATAATGCAAATGGCACCACTTGTAAGGTTATCACATCTTACCTTTTTGTATACATCAAGAACTGTATTAAATAATATTATCTACTACGGTATTTATGTATAAAATTTGAATGTGTGCTGGAAATGAAGGTAGACAATAATTATAATTAAGGATGATGCCTTTATCTGCTCATGTAGTGCTAACATTACAAAATATTTGTCAAAAGTTCCCAGAGGAATAAATGTAAAATGTAAACAATCAGTATAGGTCATTGTGAAATAACAAAATTTATTAATAATTTAATTATTGTTCAATTGGACAGGCAGCAGAACGCTAGTTTAAAACTTTGAATTACAAAATGTGTTTGCATAGTCATAATTTGAATCGCAAACAGGGCTATGCAAAACTTTTAAAATTATTTTTCCCTACGGTGCCCTTTGCAAATTACATCGATTAATGTGAAAACATGGTGTCAGTTAAGTAAATGAGTTAACAGACTAAAGTTCATCATCATTAGATAGTACAATTGTTTCTCAACATCATTGGTGATTAAATATAACTGGACAACAGAACGTTAAACTCATTATTAAATGTTTATGTAGTGACATAGCACTTATTAAAACTGACATTAGTAGATGTCTAGAGAAAGGACATGTTAAAAGACAAAACTTGAATTTGTTTAATTGAACATTATTTTTTTAATCGGTTGAATTTGAATTACAGGAAGTTGAACTAAAACGTGCCAATGAAACAAATAGTAAGGAAGTGGAAAATTAATCAATGTTTTTGGAGAACAAAAACGGCGAACCATGCAGACACAGAGGGAAGACTTACCTATGGAGGGTAATCCAGATGAGTAGCATCTTGAAGTACGTAGAAAATTTAAGTAAAGTAACAAATGCCTGAAAATTTAACAAATTTCTGCTTTTTAAAACGAAACTACGACTAAATAACATAAAAGAGAATAAGATACAGCCTAGGACCAATGTCCTGTATACCAACATTTCGCGAAACACAGGAGCAGCGCGGAGGCACATCACGTTCTTCCAATCAGCAGTAAGAAAGTCCAGGTATGTTGACGCGAGTGGGGACTGCAGAGAGGGGTTAAAATTCTCGTTTCTCTCTCCGGTCAGAATGGAGATAGAATCCTCACTCAGCAGTGGAGCGTGGGGAACGGCTTGCCCGGTAGAGCCAGTTCGTCAGAAAGGACTAACACTCGGAGAGCGTGGTCTTGTGGCCGACTGCCAGGGTGTTATTGCGTTAACTCTCCTGCTCGCCGTCATAATTGCGTAGCGGAATCTTAAGGCGTTCCCCACATCTCGATGCACACAACAAAGCACTCGTCAGGGATATCGAGCACCTGGATGCCCTTATACTATAAAACAAAACAATGACGGAATGAGGGTTGGAGGGTCCCACACCATGAAAGCAGAGAAGCGGCGAGTCAATAGTAAGACACTTACTGTAATATGTGGTTATTATTGCTGATTGGCTCCATACTTCCATGCGATACAATCACTGGCGGTGGTGTTTAGTCGACCCGAACCTGAGCGACGCAAATAAAAAAACCAATTTGGCGGAAAATAATTATAATGAGATTAAGCCCCTGTGCGTGCACGAGTGGAAGGGGTGAAGGGTATCTCCGTGCACTGCAAATTTAAGTCAAAATGTACTTATGTAATCTGACACTATTGATACTCTAATGGTAATACAAGGAAGTGTTAGTGCCTGGAGCGGCATAGAGTCGACCGCTTCTTCACGCCGCTAACTGCCAACTGACGTGTCTTTTGGTGCCGATCGAACAGCGAGCCTGTCAGTGGCAGGAAAAAACTCGTCGATTACAAAAAACCCAATAAAGACACTACACAAGGGCACACATGTTTTAATTTGAGGAAAATTGCGGTTTAATGTCCCAAAGTCCTTTGTGGGAATGTTAATATTGATTTTCACATATTTTGAAATTTGATTTGAATTAATAATTATCGTTATAAGAAGGAACAAAGGTAATTCCGAGCCATCAAGTGGCGCAATGGACATAAAAACACTTTCATTGCATTTAAGAGTTTGCTAAGTTTCAGAAGTGGAATTTTAATAGTAAGAAAATTGCGCAGGTCAAGTTGGTTGCATGAGCGAGTCCATTTTCGCCGGGCGGTGCAGGTGTGTATCTACTGTTAATTGAGGTTAGCCATGACAATTTCTACAGAGACTAAGTCTCAACCTAAACAAGGTTACCCCTGGCCGTTGTTTAAACCCAGCAACTGGCAGTGTGACTCCCATTGTTCTGTGTCACCTACAAGCAGCCGAACACGTGCTGCTAACTTTCAGTGCATTTTACGGGACTTGTAAGCAATGGGACACTTTCCTACCAATGGATAGGTGTTTCTAGGGATTTCACAACACATGGACACAGCCCGGACGTCGGGGGCGGACGTCTGGACGCCAGCACCTCTTGTTACCACGTGATCGGGTTTTTTCCCATATGCGTGGGCTCTACTGACCGCCCTGCTGTTCCGAATCAGTGGCATGGCGCACATGACAGTTTACACTGGAAGGGGATGTGGAATTATCTGCATCAACATAACGCGCTACTGAAGGCGCAAGTATGCTAAATTTAGTTTCATAATGCTGTCGCTAGATAGCACTGGGAATTCAAAACAGCCAACGAGAGTGCCGAGAAGCAGTGGTGCGCAGGATGAAGCGCCAAAGCAACTGTCCAAAGGTGAAGTTTTTGCGGCTGAGCGTTCAGCTGGCTTCCATCTTTGCGCACACTCAAGGTATTCATGATACAAGGTCGTTGCCACTGAGAAAGGTGACTAGAGGCACACACAATATTTCCTATGGCTTGTATTACAGGATGTTAGCAGTGAGGCGAGATGAAATATGAGTTTAGCATGTTAAATATTTTTATGATATTTTGAACCATTCGAACAGCAGTTTGTGCCATTTGAGCAACAGTTTAAGCCATTTGAACATTTAAAAAAATTTCGCTTTATAAATTTTTATTGTATTCAAGTGATAACAGACACACAGGCTGAGAAATTTAAGTATAATATGGGCAAAAAATGGAGAAAGTTACAGATGAGAACAAGAATGTTTTTACTACACTTATTCCCACTGCTTAGAAACCAACTTCAGATTATCCAACAACACTGGAAGAAACATCTTTCGAAAGGGAATTATTTTCAGAAGATGAACCTCAAAAATGTTTGTGAATTAAACTGCTTTCTATTATTCATCTCGGTAAAGATGTTTCTTGAAAACTTAATGTTATAGATGAAAATATGGTTTACACAGATTCATAATTTTTATATAGGAAATGCAAAAGTTTTTGCTCATGGTGATAACACATTCGTAAATTATAACGAGCATAAATTATGACAAAGACTACCTAACTTGCTTACAAAAAATTAAAAAATTGAACTTGAAGATAAATTTACTGATGAAATGTATACAAAATATATAAAAATTTTGGGAATTAAACCGCTTTCTATTATTCATCTCAGTAAAGATGTTCCTTGAAAACTTAATGTCATAGATGAAAAATATTGTTTACGCAGAGTCATAATTTTTATATTGGAAATGCAAAAGTTTTTTCTCATGGTGATAACACATTTGTAAATCATAACGAACATAAATTATCAGAAAGGCTCTCCAACTTGCTTACAAAAATTTAAAAATTAAACTCGAAGATAAATTTACTGATGAAATGTTTGCAAAATATATAAAAATGGTTTTATCAACCAATGTTGCATATCAATAATAAAATCCTAATAAACAAAAAAAATTCAAATAGAAGTTGGAAGTACATGAATATAATAGAACGTACTTATGACCAATATTTTAAATATCTACAACTTAATATGACAACACCGCCAAGACCAATAACACCAAGATATCCAATATATGGTAGTGGTATAAAAAATATGCTAACCTTCCAAAAGTTTATATATATATATATATATATATATATATATATATATATATATATATATATATATATATATATATATATATATATGGATGGTTGATATTATAAAACTTATTGATCGACTTTTAGTTATATACGGTGAAGAAAATGCTGGAAATTCAAATTTTTACAATAAACAAGTTGGAATAAAATATTTGTTGAACAGTAAATTTTGTGATTTTGTTGTGAATAATCAAAAATGAATTCCATATCTTATACGAGAATTAAATACAATACCACCATATTTTTGGGAATATGAACATCATGGAAAAGGATTACTTAATAATATAATTAATTCATTACCATTCAAATTACATACTCCGGGATACCATTTAAGCCCGGGAACTAAATTAAAAGAAATATTAGAAATAAATGAGAAACCGATAAATCTGTTGGATGCTGCAGCAATGGAAAATGGCATAGCTAACATCATAACTATTTAGCTGAAAGATATGTTACTGATAAAGAACTAGAAAAATATTTTAAAAGATTTTTTGCTCCTAACTAAGATTTAAATGAAAGAATATAGGCTGGCATTACAGGAACTGCTATGCATATAAAATGTAAACTTGGATGGGGAATAAAGTAAAACATTAATAAATGTTTATTTACCATATTATTAAATTTTTAATACATAAATGGAGGTTAAAAACATTGTGTTACAACTGTACAACAATGTACTTAGGAGATTAAATACAGATAATTTTTTTAACTAAAGGACAACTTGATCGTAAAAAAAAATATATTAGGGGAACATCTCTATACCACAACTTAAGAAATTATCAAAATAAATAAAATCTGGAAGTGGTATAACAATTCGTAAAGGCGGATTATTACCAATAATTTTTGGTGTGTTAAGCACCTTAGGAGCATTGACAGGTGGGACTTCAGTGGTAGCTAACACTGTACTCGATGATAAAAAGGATCAATAATTAGAAGAAAAATTTAGACATAATTTGTAAATGGAAAAACTATCTATTATACTAAAAAATTTGTAAAAAAATTAAATATTAGACATTTGTGCTGTGTTTTAATGATTGTTGAATAACTCAAATCACCACTTGGAAGAGAATGTGGAATATTTAATTTAGAATGTTTCAAGAAATTCAGGAACACATGGGTTTTTTATTGGAAAGAACAAAATAATAGTTATTATTTTTATTCTTTTGGGGGCAATCCGCCTTGTAAATTAGGTGATTATCTCAATGGTGAAAAATAAGTTATAATGACGATAGAATACAAAATTTTGATGAAGGTATTGGTGGCTATTTGTGTGTAATAGTACATGACGATTTATCTCATAATTTTATATTTTCAAAATTATTTCTTTATTATTTTGTAATGAATATATTTGGAAATGCATTGGTGAGATCATGTAATGAATATATTATTAGTATTAATGAGGAAGTAGCTAATAAATTGAATGAAACAAAAATATAATTAGATGTAGAAATAAATGATAAATTACAAATTTTATCCCAATCAATAACAATTTTAAAAAATTAAATACATAATTCGAATCAATTAGATAATTCAAAGGTTACAAAATGTGAGGATTAAATAAAATATTTCGAAAATATTTTTGACTCAAAAATAAAAAAGGTTAATTCAAGTGTTTCAGACATAAATTTAAAATATTTTAATTTTGTTTAAAAACTAGTGTTAATAAAAGAATTTCAATGATTAAAAAATAATTTTAGATTTAACTGTTCAATTTTAAAAATGCTTTGGTTTAACTGAAAGTTTCATTAGTGTTAAAGACCATAGAATTTCGGCAGATACTATTCCAAAGGATGAAAATGATGCTGTTAAACGATTTTTCGGCAAAGAATTAATTGGTAAATTACATAAAAGTAAATTAACAATTGATATAGAAATAAGCGACAAATTACGAAACTTAGATAAAGAATTATGTAATAAGTTAGATGATGCTAAAATAGACGGAACTAAGCAGAAAGGAACCAGCCCACAGTTAACTTGAACTGAGATATTAAAGGTCAAAGTTTTCTGTGTGTATCTAAGCCTTGTGTTAACCATTTTTTCCGGGCTCTTATTTTTTGTCAAATGTTATGATTTAGTACTTCTTTTTCTAAGATGTACTTCGGACCGTCTTCTTCTAAGTGGTACGGTCATCTCAAAATGGATTAATTTGTGGGTTTATAGTTCTTGTCTGCTCAATATAGCCCAAAAAAGAACTGATACAGAAATAAGAAATTAATTACAAAACACAGATAAAGAATTAAGTAATAAATAAGGCAATGCTAAAATAACAATTGATACAGAAGTAACTAAAAATTACAGAATTTGAATCAATAACTTTTAAGTTTTTGTGTTCACTAGTCAATATGAAAGTTATGTACATTATAAATAATTACACAGAAGAAGTTGTTGATAAAATACAAAATTTCGGCCAATCAGTTAGCTTAAAAAATAGAATAAATAGATACCAAATCACAAAAAATTATGAAATGCTCGATAACTAAAAAAAATAGAAGAAATTAACACTAAATTACAAAAGTTCGACAATTTTAGTCATGAAATAGCTATTATTAATTTAGTTTAAAATAAAATTCAGGAATTTGAGTAATTTATTTAGATAATAACCCATCTGTTTTTATCTATATGATAGGTGGGATTGTAGCTGACATATGAATGATGCCCTATGGTTACAAAATGTATAGCCAATTATGTCAAAATTTGACAAATCTGTATGTACAATCGTTTTGGTGTATTGTTTGATGATAAATGCTTTTTACATTTCCACATTTTTAAATGTACCAGATATTACAATTGTATTTGTAAATATATTTTTTGGGGTATGCAGATGATTTAAATATTTTAAAAATATATACTAAATAATGGGTATGTTTGTAAATGTTTTAAAGAAATCTTGGGCTAGAGAACGTAGTTGGGTTGAAGATCAAATTATAAGAATCTGTAACACTTCCACAGTTCAATGATTTTGTAACAACTTTAGAAATAAGCGATTGTTAGGTAGTTTTATTCCATACTCAAAAGGAAGAAGATAATAATGTAGATTTTGAAAATGAAAGATTAAGGGCGCGGCTACCGCAATTTTCGTCACCATTTTTTAATGTTTTATTTGTACCAGTCTTATTTTAGACACAACATGTGACTAAATTTGGCTCTTATGAAAAATTTTTATCTCTTATAGTTTTCGCTTGGCATGTTAAAGTCAAAATGTGCATGTTTCCCTTTAAAAGACTACACTAACTTCAACTGACATACCAAACTGAAAAAATTCACAGTGGATAAAGACATCGTAGGCTACAATGTCATGCACATAAAAAAGAATACTAATTTTTTATACTTAAATAAAAATGCTGAAATTTAAAATAAAAATTTGAAAAATTCAATAATTTTATTTAAAATATAAAAGTACTTTATTTTGTGGTTTAATATAGGTGAATTTGTAACAGACAACATCGTTATTCACTGTGATTTTTTTTCAGTTTGGCATGTGAGTTGGTATTAGTGTCGTCATTAAAACGAAAGAACGCAAGTTTTGGCTTTAATGAGCCGTTACGCAAAAACTATGTGAGATTATAAATATTTATAAGAGTAAAAATTTTCCACATTTCGTGTCTAAAACAACAAAAAAATAATAACTGGTACAACTACAAAAAATTAAACATGGCTATGAAAATTGTGGTATACTGCGCCCTTAAATGTGTCTAATCAAATTGCACCAAATGATTCTGCTAATTTAGAATATTTTCAAAGTAATATAACTTATATTATTTGTTTAGTTGGAAAATACAGTGAGAAAGAAAAAATAGTGTACTTGGGTTATAATCAAACTGAATACATTTTTTATGATGAATGGGACAGTAAATGAAATAAGAATCAAACCAAATGATTGTAAACAAATTATCGAATTATTTCGCACCGTCTATAGTTCTAAAATTAAGCGTTCTAAATTTAAAAAAAATGTTTTAAAAGATTTATATTGAAGGAGATAAGATGTGTATTAAATTTCGAAAAATTAATATGACATACATATATTTAATTTACATATAAAAATTCTTTGACATTATTGCGATATTTGCCATCATCTAACTTATGTGTCGTATCTATAGTAATATAACCACAGTCTTTACCCCAACATTTCGAACATACTTCTCAAAATTTTTCAAATGACATATCGCCACCAACATTATCGCTATGAATATGTTTAAGATTTGTATATTCTTGTCTAAATATACCAAAAAAAAATAGTATTATCTCTTATTAGTTGTTTAGGTACTTTTGAGTATGTTTGTGCTGAATAGAAGCAATCATCATCTTTATGTCTGCTGCGAGTAAAATAATCTCTTATCATGTCTTGATTATCCAAAACTTCATCATCAAAAACAACAACAGAGTCATTACAACAAGGATCAACATCAATAATTTCTTTATTTGAAGAGAAAAAGTATGTTACTGGTTCATTAATTATTTAATTGGTGCGTTAGTATTTTCTCTTAATGCAATATATTTTTGTTGATTAAACTTATTGAACCAACATATAGAGTACCGAAATTTAACCATCCAGGATATATAATTATCAATCTTAAGTGTCATATTGCCACAGGAATTTGAACCCACGATCAAGCAACGAATAGCATCAGTTAATAATTCTCCATGATATTTTGTTGAAATAATATTGTTAGGTATTCTTGTTTTATATCCTAATCTGTCTTTTTATGTTTAGAATTCATTTTACTTATAATATCAATTTTTATTATGTTACATGAATAAACTTTTTTTAAGTTATCAGGCAAGAAATCAATGCTAAGTAAAAATCTGCACTATCTATTAGAAACAGAAGAACATTCGTTTGGTTTAATTCAGTTTTACGCAATGTATTTAACACATAACATTACAAAGGAAAATAACAAGCAATATTTTATTGATCAAAATGGGGCAGAAATTGTAATGAAAATTCCAGTAGGTCGATATAGTGTAAAAGATATTGGAAAAACTATAAAAACTATTTCTCCATTTAACAAAATGTTAGCTGGCATGAAAAAAAATAATATATCAATCAAATCAGATAAGGTAATATAGTAAATACAAAGTGTATTTATAATGTAATGTTTGATAAATCAGACCCTGTTGGCCAAATTTTAGGTTTTACACAATATAAAGTCTTTAAATAAATAACCTCCATTAGACTGATACAATTCCTAAAATTATTCCATTTGATACAATTAATATTCACTGTAATTTAGCAAACGGAATTATTCTAAAACATGATAAATACAATCATAGAGAAACTAGTACGATTGCTTAATTTAAGCCTGGTGTTTCTTCTGGCGAAACAAATTATTACGAAGCAAATTATCCATTAATTTTATAATACAAACAGATAAACTGAAAAATATTACTTTATAAATAACAAATATGAATGAAAAATTCATAAACATTGATTCTGCTGAAGTAACTGTAATATTATAAATGAAACCATAAGTGCATACTCTAATGAATGTAATAATGTATTTTGCCTGTTTTGAGTTCTACTCAAATATGAAATAACTTTTTTATATATATATTTTAAGTAAATGAAGATGGATAATATTTCTATAGAAAGTGTAATGAAAGGTTTAGAAAAAGAATCGTCACATTTATTACATCGAATTTGGAAATGTGAATATAAACTTTTAATTAGATGTGTTGTACTCGAATCACTCAGCGTAAACATTTATGAAATTTTACAATATTTTACATTTATTAAATAGAACAAATCTTGGAAATGTTAGATAGTCACTACATTGATTAAAATTTTAATTTTTTAATGTTTTTTAATCGTGAACAAAACGTTTATTTCAATATCACAAAAGCAGTTGATAAAAACAATATGAAATTAAAAATTTGGGTAGACGTAAAATTTTAGTTTTTGATTTGGATTAATTTCACAGATTTTGTATATTAAAGCCATTCGCAAATACTCTTGGATTATAAATAGAATTTCGCAATATAAAGATTCACTGGACATTTAAATTTATTTAAAAAGAAAGCATTTGTAATTTCAGAAAATGTTAAAGTATTTTTACCTGACAGATATGCTCAAAAAATCAATGGTCAAGTTTTAAAAGATGCAAATATTGGAAATAGGAGTTTTATTTATAATGGAATTAAATATTGGAGTAATAAATAAATATGTGACATTTTGTTCATTAAAAATTTAAATGATTTTATTATATAATTTTATATTATTATTTCATAATTTTGAATCTTTTGTGATTATTTGCACATCTTAAATTTTAACTTTATGGTTTTTCCTTTCTCCTGGCAATTTTGTTGAAACTAATTGAATGGAAAATTGCTGACAAATTATCTACAATTTTCTATAAATTTGTGAATATTAAATATTTACAATTTTTGAACACCAAAACGGGTCATTGTGTTGAAACATACAATAGTACTCTACTCGTCAACCAGCGTCATCGGCGAGCCAAGAAAATGTTATGGGTGTCGTCGCAAGCCTTTATTAATACTAGCCCCCTGCGCGCAGTGTTGTGGTGTTTAGTCTGTGAGTGTTTGTAACGGACTTGGCAGCGAGGGATGAGGCGAGACAGGCGGATCAGGAGAGATTGTGAGGCAAGTGTGGAGGACAGTGGGACTGTTGGAGTTGTGTGAGTACGAAAGCAGACGAACAGATTAGATTGTAGCTGTACATTATGAGACATTTTTTGGAAAGAGACTTATGACACATAAGATTGGAGAACTGATTTGAGAGACAGACATTTTATCAATTGTGTACTAGAGTTGTAATTTAGACTTTTAGGGAGATTACCTATAAATAATATCTGTTAACAATGATCTAAAGAGTGTGAATCGCAAGGGTTGTTTGCATAATATAGACTATTTATAGGGATAGTAATAAATTAAAGAAATTAAGTTTAATTCATTTACTTAAATAGCTAAGCCCTCCACACCAATCGAATCTGGTTGCTCTCAGGGCAGTAAAGTTGTAACACTCGAGTCAGAAGTAGGATGGAGACATTTTATTTTTAATAATAATGCAGTAAATTTGTTTTGTTTAGATTACACACCTAGATAAATTAACTTTACTTATTAACACAGTCAAGGTAAATTTATAGACTTTAATTCTGTGAATAATATTAGGGGAAATGGCTGCTGATACAGAAGCACTGCGAAAATTAATAGAATGACTAATTATCAGGATAAATAAAAAATAAATAAAAATAAAATCGGTAGTGTAAATAAACTGATTAGCAGTATAACTAGTCAGATTAGCAGTGTTAAATGTGATATTTGAGAATAATACAAACTGTAAATAGCTAAATAAGTAATATAAGTTAATTAGTGGACAGGAAGAAAGACAGTGTAAAATAATAATTTAGACAATAAAAGGATGTGTTAGTGATGTAGTTGACAAATTAGACACGAGAATGTTGACAGTAAAACCGGCACTAATTCGAGATCGTCATCACCCAGAATGGTTGGACAGACGAGCAGAGGGCCTACTACGTAGCAGCAGTACTGAGGGGCCCCACATTTAGCATATTGCAGTCACTGCTTGAGCGACACCGACTGGAGTATGCCACATTGGTATCGGCCTTGGAGTTGCACATCAGTGACAGATACCTGCGACATGCCCATAACGCCTAGCTGTGGAGCCGCACACAGCAACCAGGGGAGTCGCAGCAAGAGTTGTTGTAAGACATCGTGCGGATGGCCCACCTGTTACTGGAGGGGTGTCCTGAGAGGCCAACGATACCATTGCGGTTGGTTCCTTCATTGATGCCATACCCGATGCTGAGGTACTGCAGGTGGTCTGCCTAGTTGCGCTACCTACATGCAATATGGCCTGCCTAGAGCGATCGAGGTGAAGTTGGCGAGGCAGTTACCTGTGGCATGGAATTTGGTGTGAGCGGTGACCCTGGAGGAGGAGAGGAACGACGGCAACCTTAAGAAGACACTGAAAAGCATAGAGACCACTAAGAAGGACATCGCAGCTCAAATTCATACGACAGAGCCATGCAGCAAGCCGATCAAACACGCCATATATTCGTCCTGTGAACAGCCAGGGCGCCTGAGAGCCATTGCCCTCAACATCACCATCAGCAATTACATCAAAATGAGGGAACAGGCAACGAGACTTAGGTGAGAGCACACCCAGACAGTACAAGGACGTCCTAGGGACATCCAAAGGATATCGAAAAGGACATTTGAGATATCCCACGGATATCCTACAATATCCATAGGATGTTCCAGGGATATCCATGGGACTACCAAATCAACACTTTCAGTACATCTTTGGGGAATCCCAGCGGGAGATTCTTGGGACATACCAGCGGTAGATCCTTGGGGCGTCCCAGCGGGAGATCCTTGGGGCACTCCAGCAGAAGATCCTTTGGCATCGCAGCAGATATCTATCTTGTAGGTTTTATGTTCACATAAATATTCTGTTTCGTGTGAATTCCATTCCAGTATGTTCATTAGTAAGTGTGTCAATGCAAGTACTAAAGAAAAGTCCTAAGAATTTTGGTAAAAATTAGTTTAACGTTTTTAAAATTACACTTTTTAAAATGTCATAGTACTTTCATGATCTGGCTTATCAGGTAAATGCTACCCCACGATTTACAGCTAACATAAATGACAATGTTTCAAATAAATGAGGTGGTGAACAATTGATAGTCCATGGATGTGACAGCACAGGATATCCCATGGATATCCCATATTTAACTGAATATAGTTTCTTGGCCATACTCCATTGCAAATGAATAACTGTCAACGAAAACTAAACAAATAATAGAAAGCCATAAATAAGCAGAGTATGCAGCCCACTTATCCTATATGTAAGCCCACTTATCCTATATAAACCCTTGGTTTTCCAGTCTCCTCATCAGTTGCACTCCTGTTCCTGAACCCTGTGTGTCTACCTGATGACGGGAACAGATTCCAGTTCCCGAAACGTCGTAACACTGTCTGTCTGGAAAACTACTGTGTTTTGTTTCGTCTCTTCGTTGTATCGTTTGTCTTTTCTGTTTGTGTCTGATATCTGTTATGGTTTGTTTCGTCTCTCCGTTGTGTTGTTTTGTTATTTTTCTGTTACTGTCTGATATCTACTGTGTTTTCTGTATTGTCTTATCGTTGTGTCGCATGTTACTTGGTTTTTTTAAATTTTTATTTGTTATTATTTTCATTTGTTATCTGTTTGTCCCTTGTTTTATTTTTATTTTACCCGATTCCATTTTGGAATTTCATGTTGTGCATGTATCTAGCTGAATAAAGCATACTCTGCTTATTTATAGTTTTCTATTATCGGTTTAGTTTTCGTTGACAGTCATTCATTTGCAATGGAGTATGTCCGAGAAACTAAATCCAGTCATGCACTCCCATTGCACAGTTCTTTCAAAGATCACAACCCGAATTTGTCCCATATGTCCGAAATATGTCCTGGACATCCTATGGATATCCCTAGGAAATTCTAATGGCAATTAATGATAAATACAAAGTATGGATATATGGATTACTGTAATAAAAGTTTCAAATACCAAAATCGTTTCAAATTTTGATTTTTTTTGGCAAATCTCCATTGTATATCCATAGGATATCCCAAAAGCATTTCCCCTGGATATCTCTTAAGTACATCCACAGGATATCCCTAAAATAAATCCACCGGACATCCAGTAAACATCCCTGCTGCCACACCACACAAACAATTGCTGCCGCTAACGATACTTCGTTGATTTTCTTTTGGTGGACTACAGTTTTATATCCGCATGCATCGGTTCTCTGCCTACTTTCATTAACTTTTTGAGCTGTACAGGTAAGTACACACGATCTACAGTTTACTGTAATAATTTTTAAGTATTTTGCCCATATTGATGTATTTAGCACTGTGTTATTGTTTTGTATTCAACATTTGTTTTTATATACAACTATTGTAGGTAAAAATTGCGGTTGATGATGGTACGCCAGTAGTCATTTATTTAACTTACAGTAGGAATGAAGTTAAACATGTTCGTCCTAAACATACGGAAATTAATTTTACTGTGCATAAATGATTTTCAAAGTACAGATACAATACCACAGTTTTCTGCTGTTAGCACATTTCTACTAGGTTTTGTGACAGCATATTGTTGTTAAATAAAATTTATTGGTAGTAATAATTTGTATATTTATACCTTTATATGTTTTTAAATCGATTTCAAAACATAGTTTCAAAAATGTTTATTAAACGGGATTCAAATCCATTCGAGTTGCAAGGTCGTCACACCATAAATTGGGATCGTATCGGATTAAGATCGGTGTAAAATGTCATTGAAATGGGGGTTGTAGATGCTACAGCATCATTTTGTATAGAATGAGTCTGTTTATCGCAATTAGTTTTATTTTAAGACTCATAAACATTATTACTGCTTATAACTAATTAAAATAGAACTGATATACAGAATGTCAAGAATTATCTTTACAACTTTGAAATATCGTAACTTTTGAAATAAAAAGGATATGCACATTCTGTTTTCTGCAGTGATTAGTGCAACTGATAACGATTTCTTCTGTTTAGGTTCGCCATGTCCAAGAATTATCTTTACAACTTTGAAATATCGTAACTTTTGAAATAAAAAGGATATGCACATTCTGTTTTCTGCAGTGATTAATGCAACTGATAAAGTTTTTCTTCTGTTTAGGTTCGCCAGTTGTACCTGAACATGTGGACCCCACAGGAGAAAGCACAATGTGTGGCATGGTTCATTGAGTGCAAATCGGACACACAAGTTCAACGCAATTGCAGGACCACATTTGGCAAGGCGCCACCATCCAGACCCACCATCCGTGCATGGCACACCAGCTTCATGACCACAGGCTCAGTGTTACACAAAAAAGGAGCAGGACTACCCAGCACAAGTGATGAAACTGTTGAGCGGGTTCGCAAAGCATTCCATGCAGTCCAAAGAAATCTGTTCGTTCGGCTGCTACACAATTACAAACAGGCATGTCAACAGTCCTCATGGTGCTGCACAAACAGTTGCGTCTCTGTGCCTATAAGGTACAGTTGTTGCAGGCATTATTACCAACAGACCGACCACAACGTGAGGCGTTTGCCATAGAGATGTTACACCGCATCGATGACGATGAAGGGTTCTTACAAATGTGTGCTTTACTAATGAGGCAACATTTCATGTGTCTGGCCACACAAATCGTCATAACGTCCGCATTTGGGGTTCAGAACCTCCACGTGATACACTAGAGATGGAAAGAGACAGCCCAAAGGTTAACGTCTGGTGTGGTGTCATGCACAACCGAATAATTGGCCCTTTTTTCTTCGCGGAAAAAAATAGTTAATGGTGGCATCTACCTCGACATGCTTGAACTGTTTGCTCTGCCGCAGTTGCAGGATTTGCAACCCAACGTTTGGTTTCAGCAGTACCTATGGTGCCCCACCACACTGGTCTACAGATGTCCGAGCTCACCTAGACCAAATCTTTCCAAACCGACGGCTTGGACGGAGTGGCCCAATTCCATGGTCACCCAGGTCACCTGACATTACACTCCTCGACTTCTTCCTCTGGGGTTAAGTGAAGGATTATGTTTATCGAAGTACGGTTACTGACATTGTTGACCTAAAAACCCGCATACCAGAGGCTGTTGCCACTGTCACAGACGGTATGTTACAGCGTACCTGGCAAGAAATCGTGTACCGACTGGATGAGCTTCGGGCCACACGTGGTGCAGATGTGGAGGTGCTAACCTAGACAGAAGAAAAACATTATCAGTTGCACAAATCACTGCAGAAAACAGAATGTGCATATCCTTTTTATTTCAAAAGTTATGACATTTCAAAGTTGTAAAGATAATTCTTGGACATGGCGAACCTAAACAGAAGAAAACTTTATCAGTTGCACTAATCACTGCAGAAAACAGAATGTGCATATCCTTTTCATTAAAAAAATTATGACATTTCAAAGTTGTCAAGATAATTCTTGGACAGCCTGTATATTATTCTGCTGGATACATGGTTCTTGATTTTCTACTAGGTTTTTTCATTGGATGTTAGTTTAACATATTTTTAACGTGATTAACAGTGTATTATTAAATAATGTATGACTTGTGTTTATATCATGATTTTTGAATTTCAACTGTAAGCATATGGCTTATAGAAAACCTGAAGTGTGTGCCCTTCTACCTTGCAGACATCACAAAATATGTTTCTAGTGTTATGTAATAAAGTTACATTAAACATAATAAAATGTCTCACCACAACATAAATTGTATTAGTTTGTTTTTATGGCAAACTTATATCACTTACAAGGGTGGTCCTAAACTTTTGTTAGGTACTTTACATTACCGTACCTCTATGGTCCAGATCGAGCGTATAGTAGTGAAAATATAATCCTAACAACAAAAACTGTCGTCCAGGTAATGGTTTGTTAATGGCTAATACCAAAACGGTGTCGATGTGCATACAATCAATGTTAACAACATAAATAGTGTTGCTCAATAGGAATGATATCACCAAATTATAATTATTTGCTAGTTACTGAGATTTTGCTACAAACTAAAATATATTTTATGCCGACGTCAAAATTGGGCCTGTCCTACTTTATTAACATTCAAAAATATTTGTAAGACGGAGTCAAAGTTCAAAATTTATTGAGACGCAACCTAAGATCCTTAGGTATATAATATTTATTATTATATCTTAGCGTAGTTAGTGTTTAAAAACATTTTTAATGTCCCTAAACTTCGCTATAGTGCAGAAGCTTATATACGTTACTTGTTCATCACAAACTCTAACGTTTTTTTTTTTTTTTTGCTTCTAATGCATCTTCTTATCGCCGATGCTGCACGCTGAGTCCGGCACCAGGAAACTGGCTATTCATTAACAGCTGAATAATATTGTGTTTATTTTGACGAACCATCGTTATTTCAGTAAATGTTAATCTAGTTTATTGACATTTCAGGCGTGCTTCTAGCTATCCCGATTTAACTTGTAATCCGAGCAACATAAATGTTGTAATCTTCATCGGAGATCTTCCTGCGGAATTTTATCTGAGGCAAATAAATATTATTGAACCATAATTCCCAAGCCTAACCAAAAAAAGCAAGACAAAATTTCAATTTTGCTTGTCTTCATGCTAAGTTGATTAAAGTATCTTACCTATATATAAATTTACTAGTTCTGGAATTTAATACAGGCACTTATAGAAGGCATTGTACTTATTTAGTTGTTACTGTAGAACTATTTCTTGATCTGTCCAGTTCGTTGTAAATGTGTCGTATAATCGCTGTCCAACTATCCCAATATCTCATGTACATTATGCGAGATTTGTATAAACAATTAAAATCCTCAAAGTAAGAGTGTTTGCAGTCTACTCCAGTTAGCTAGGCATACCAATACTACTGTAAATTAGACCTTCTTATTTACCACTTTCAATAAAACATTTGTTTACATATCTTTTAACTTTTGGTTATGAAAGCCTTATCTTTTTTGTGTTTACAAATTTCAAATATTGCCTCGAGAGACTTATGATTACTCAAAGTTGGGAATGCACCTCAACTGAATCCTTCAAAATAAATTACAGAAGAAAAATTTCATGTTGTATTATATACTAACAAAATTCGAGTTTTGAGTGACGTTATTGCGTTTATGTGTATTGCTTGCAAGAAAAACCTGAAACTCACGACAACCTACAGCTATTTTAGCTCACACTCGAGCCTTGGCTTTCATGTTTGACATACATGCTTTTAGCCTATTTTGCCTTCACGAAATAAATACTTAAAGATCAGGCTTGAAAATCCACTACGTGCTCCGCAATCAGGCAGGGTCACATTGTGCATAAGAGAGGGAAGTAGTAAAGATTGGGCCATCTGCTCGACTAGCCTTCCGGGCCGAGGTATGTATAATAATTCGTCGGTATATTGCCAAAAGGGCCAATATCACATGTTTTATAATATTTTTGGCAATCAACGACGATATGAGGAGATATTGTTGTGGAGTACCGACGGAATGAGAGAGGCGGGAGAAACGGGAGTTCCCCGATAAAACCCGCCGACCAACGGCAACGTTTACCACGTTTCCCTCACGCGAAAAATCCGGGACCGAACCCACGGGGGATTGAACCGAATCGCCTAGGTGAGAGGCGAGAGGTTTCCCTTGACTTCTGCGGCCCCTTACTGGAAGTGCATGCTTGTAATTCTGGAAAAAAATTATATGTTAAATAATCACGACAAATAACTTTTGAAGTATTGTTACCACTCAAACAATTGTGTCTTCTAAATCGGTTTATTATGATTAACGGATTTATATTATATATTAGATGATTTAGCATGTACATATAGTCTACACTTAGTTATACTTTTCTTTGAAAAATGTACCATACTTTCTCAATTGTTTGAAAAATATACCGCTTTTTAAAAAGGAAAAAAATTGGCATACAAATGTTTATTTTTTCATTAATTATTACTGAATATTTCGGGCATGAAATTGGTGAGATTAATACCTTTACAAGCATGTTCTATGGATTAAAAAAATGCCTTACTAAATCTAAGGAATGGTAGCGAAATGTCCTCTTGCAGTTCGAAGAGTAACTTCAATGAACAAAAGACACCCTAGCAAAAATCGTTATCTACAAAGTGACTCTGTAATTCTGTGGGTTCTACTAACAAAAATATTTGATGGTTTGCTTAGATTTATTGTTCAAAATGTAAACAGTAAGCAAAATCAATAAAAAATCAAAGACGAGTGTAGAAATTGCACAATTTAAAGTTACAAAGAAAGTTCAAAAATAGATTAGGCAGGCACACATTTCGCAAGTTAGCGATCTTCCAAACTCTACAATGGTACTCATACGCACATAAATACACATCAAACAATTTATAAAATATATAATAGTAACTCTGAAAGTCATTAAATACTGTGCACACATGCACATGAATACACTTGACCTTTACAAAAATGTACAACGATAACACTGAAAGTCATTAAATATTGTGCACACGCGCACATGGATACATTTGACCTAACAAAACTTTTAAATTAGGCATTAACGTCAAGCTAGAATAGGTCAATTTTGCAAATACATTCCAGGTCAGATTGAACGCCAGAAATATATACTTCATAATCACGTGTGTGATTAGCAGGCGGCTGTCACGAAACGCATTTGACTACTGCAAGCCAGTAGTAAATAAGGCAATGATTCATTGAGCTATCGCTTGTAATGTTGTAAGCCAATGAATAAAAGGCTGTATCTAATAGAGCGTGTATAGGACTGAGCAATCTAGGCTACTGCCAGATGAAGCCGCGAAATTGACGTACCTCCAATCATAATTAACATGACGAATTTGACAAAGCATATCAGGAAATTCATGATTTCTCACATAAGCGTGTTTTAAAATTCATTACTTTAATAGACAATATACTTGACGTACGTACATCAAATGACGCGTCAACGAGCTCCGATCTGAACAATCAAAATTCAATATCATGAAACTGCAAACCATTAAACAACTGACTAGATTCGGGTAAACTATAGTAATAAAAAATCATGTACATGCGGCGCATCATACTTTACCAACTTAACAAGAAAATTACAAATGCTAAAAACGTACCCACAAGTTAAGTATTTCTGTGCAAACATTGCCATAATAATTTTTATCTGAAAACACAATTTTCATTAGATGGCAACCGAAAAAGCAATTTCGAATAAAAGCAAAAGAGTTTAAAATGTAACTACACATACAAGTTCCCAAGCAAACAACTAACTGCAGGTACAGACACATTTGACTCGAACTGAAACTGATGAAGAAGTAAAAGTAAAGGCCATGAAAGTACACCAGCAAGACACTTGGACAGGACCTCAGCAAACTGCACATGCGCGAGGAGGAGTAGTAGAGGAAACAAGGAACACAAATATATTAGATGAAAATGCATAGAGATCGTGAGCCGAGCCAGAAGCTTAAAGTTCCACAGTGTCCCGCCACGCACCACCGTCGCTGCACATAGCACCAGACGGTGCAATAGTTCGTGGGGAGAGAAGGGTTGGAAGAAATGCCATAGTGGACAGCCGTAGTGCAGTATCCGAGCACACTTCTGCCACCACTATTTAAGGGCTTGGGCCCGAGTTTCTCGGCTTTCGAGAGAATTATTTTTTAAAATGCTTACAAGAGTCGATATCGTAAAATTGCTTCGTAACTTTGTTGCAAATTTGTTTTACTCTGCAGTGTAATTTTTCGAGACAAACTGTATGATTAGTGTAGCTAATTTATCAATTAATAGGAAATTTCGTTAATTAACTAATTAGCAACTATTTAGCAGTATTCTGACTCGATAAAATCATAGTATGCAGTTTAAATCAGTCATAACAAAGTTAAGAAGCGATTTTACGATATCGGCTCCCATTTATGTTTTAAAAAATAATAGTCGTTAAATGCGAAGAAACTCGGTCCCATGCCCTTTATTCAGGTACGATTAGAGTCACGAACGTATTCTCACATGTGACAATCATGCTGGACGATACCGCTGGCTTCTGATTCTTCTCGGGATCCGTATTTTCCTCCACCCTTACATAAAGAGACTGTAAACCTGTTTTAAAGTTTCCTTGTTCACTTTAATTAATTTTGTTCCGTGCATTTATTCACAGTTATATTAAAAATGATGAATCAAACTCAAAATATTAGTTTGAGGCTAAGTTTATTCACTACACAAGGAAACAAGAACACCTGGCTAAAAATATAAACTGATAAATGTAAACCCTCAAGACAGCTAAAATGTTACAATTTCAAGATAAATGTCAATGACAAATCGATTTTGCTTACATAAATAATTTGTCCGACTAATAATAAATAATATACTACAATTTTTAAACGCATAACCTTTTATAAAACGATAGGAAATTATTACAAACTTATTTGAGTAGATGTTACCTATCCAATTCAAAATTTTCCTTTAAATTAGGCCTTTTTTCTTGTTTAGTGTTTAACTTTTTACTATAACTAATCATATATTCGAAGCCCTTTATACGTTTCACAAAGTTGTCGCACATTATGGGTTTATTTTTGAAGGCGTCAAATGCAATCTGAAATACTTGAAGTATTGCACTTTGCATCATAAGGTCGGTGTACGTTGCAAACACGTACGCGTAAGCGTATAGAAATGAAAGTCGATGGTCATACTACACAGTTTATTGTGACTCGTAAGTGTCGTGTCGAGATTCGGCGCTGACGTATAGACGTGTACGAAATGGTTATATTATATTCAGGGACAAGAGTGTAGAGGCTTCAACCAACAGGACTGCTGAAGAAAAGAAAAAAAACGTAAGTACTTCCGCCCACTGTGACTTCTGTCTTCGTTGCTTAGGAACCGAAATATAAATATCTCTGGCGAAGAACAATCGTGTTTACGTTTTCATGCACATATTTTAAAAGGTACATAATATTTTCAATTTGAGATACACTTACTGCTTGCTCCTAGACCGCTTCACAATTTTCACGAAGTTAAAAGAAAAGTGTATGGTTGTATTTGAATGTTTGGGTGGAGAATTATTGTATTAATGTATTAAATATATACCTTCTCTCTCGAAATTCAGCAAAATTTGCATCGAATCGCTTTAACCACCTTAGGCTATCAATATGTTGGAAAATAATTTTCTTGGAAATGACATATTTTCGAATAAGATAGGCCCAACGAACAAAAATGGCTTGATGTGACGAGTGTAAAATAATGATGCAGTTAGGTTAGGCCTAATTTACACCATGAAAGAGCGGTTGTGCTTATTTAGCTGCTTGATTTACAGGTAAGATTAAGAAGTTAAGGTAATAGTCAAATTTGATCCCTTTATTGTATTAGTTTCTATATAACACGAATTTACGAGGAATGTCTAAGGAAATAATTTGCTCTAGATCATTTTCAAGACAGTCTGGCCGTACAGTGTTACAATATTTATAAGAAAACACGTCGTCACATATTTCACTATGGCAACAGGAGAAAAAAGAATATGACAAAGCAAGTACGGAAAAATGACACTTATAATATTAAAAAATCATGAAATCCAATACGTGGGATCAATTAGAAACAAATAGTGGACCACTTATAACACCCGAACCAAAATAACGAACAGCTGACAACAGTTACCATTTTAGAACATAGGCTACATACACGTTATCGTAAACCACAGGTCTTCGTTCGTACACTTGTACACGTTATGGCCATTGCGTACATGTTTACATCGTACATCGATCATTAAACTTAGTGTATAAACGATCATTCGGACACGTGAATGCTCGCCTCCTGCGTCACTTGCGTCATTGCATGGCTTTCATTGTTTACCTGTACCGGCGAAGAGTTATCGCATTAAGAACTATGGACGAGTCAAATATTTTCGTCGATACCTTTGTGTACCAGTGAACAACGTGGCCTTCAGAATGGTTTAAGATGAAATGGTTAGGTCGGTAGCAATGTCGAAATACACGAGTGGGTGAAACAAGAGATCCCCGAACAAAATCAGTCGGTCAGATGCATTGTGCACATGATTGCCACATGTGAAACTCTGGGAATGACCCTACCGGGTCCCGAACTCATACTTGTTATGGAACCCGAGTCGTAGTGTTGGTAAATGAGCACTCTGGCCCACAACCTGCCACTACAAAACATGCTGCAAGCTCACGGGTGTGAAACTCAGACAAGGAAGTGGTTGGTGGTTGACTCTGCATGCAGCTGACCAATAATCTTGATTGGCAGGTCGTTATGCATGGAGTCTAACGGCGCTGCGTCAGTGTACAGACCTACCCAAACATACCACGAAGGGCTGTGCTGTGACATAGCTAGGCGCATGACAAGTTGTGTAACACAGGCGTTTACTGTGTGTAATTGAAATACAGTGCTCCGATCTAGAGTCAGAAACACACCAGAATTGGTTGGGACTCAACCTTACAGTGGTTTACACCAAGTTAGGTACGACTGGAGCGATAGTTATGATTTGCCTGGATTTAACCTATCTGCGACTTAACGCTTATTATTATACCCTGTTGGGTAGTGAATTTTACGGGCGAGTTTAACATGCTTAACTTTCGGATTTTAGCTTCTCTATTTGGGGTGTTAATGGTATGAGAAGCTGAAGTGTACCTAGAGGTTTCATAAACTTATGTATTCTAAGAATTCTTTGTGATAATTGCCGTAATCGTTCATAATGCTAAGCTTATACTGGACGTAAATTGTGAACTTACACTTTTTGTTATTTATATTGTTGTGTGTTATACATACACATATTTACAGTGTTCATTCTATTATTATTACAGATGTTTAATCACCACTGGAAATTTTTAGTTGCATGCCATATAATGTCAATGTTGAAATTGTGTGGCTATTAATGATAGTATTTTTTTATTGTGCCTTCGTTGGCTAGAATGTCTACATGGATACCTCTATTCAGACAATTTTGTTTAAGAATAATGGTTTCTATTCAGCGTTTGCTTGAGAATGAAATAATATATTATATTATTAAATTGTTTGCAGTTTAGGGAGTGTTATATTTTGATATTGTGTCAGAAGTATTATGTTAGCTTTGGATCTCATTGTAATATGAATATAATGGGGACTCTATTACAGAAAACATGTGGTCATATGACAACTGGCCTTTGAAATAAAAATTCCTTTATCGCCGTGTTTGCGTATAATTTAATCATCGTATGAAATTATCTTTTTTCGCTAATTCTTAAATTTTGGAGTTAGTACGGTTTGGAATTCAGGTCCCCAATTATAGCCAGCCAAACGCCTGACTGTATATGCCCAATCAATTTAGTATGGTATAGGCGGTTTGCGATAAATGTAAACATTTTGGAACCCCTTGTTGCTTTTTTCCTTTCTGTTAATATTTAGTTCCTGCCATTTTTTAAAAATAAAGTAACAAATAGATTTAAATAATAATCAAAGTGTATATACTGTACTGTACTCGAAGGTTAATGTCTAAGGTTCACAGTAAATAACATTATTAAACCATTATTCTAGACAAAGTGGTTATCATTAGTACTCACTTCTCGCCAACCACCTACACAAGTATTTTCTCCCCAGAATTTACTGTTGACAACAATTTTAAAACACAACAATCATTCCAAAATAATTTTGATACAAGATCTGTAAATGTCGCGGGTTCAACGACCAGCCGGCTGGACTGCACAGTCCTGTGTACACTATGTCCTCAGTTACTTGTACATTGTCTGCTGCTCCAGTGAGTGGACAGTTGTACATGTGACATGGTAGCGCGGTAGTTAGTGGGTGTCCTCATACAGGTCTGCTATTGGTTCACAGTCCTCAAGGAAAAGTTTCAATCAATAACACTGACCTAATCGCGAAAGTATTTAACATGTACAGGAGTTTGAAATCTAACGTCGTCTCAAATAAATTCGCGAAATTTCCGTATTTGTAATGGGTAAGGAAGGACCCCTGATTTCCGCTAAAATAATCTTACAACAACTTGTTTCAGTGCCTTATGTGCACAACTACAGCTCTGCTTCAATGTTATTGGCAGCGTGTTCTTGTGCAGAGACGTCTTTCATTTGACAACACCAATCAGAACAAGGTCATTGCGACACCACACGTTTGTAATTAGCGGATAGAACACTAAGACGTGTGACAGTTAAAACATACAATCACTAAGCATGAAATTAGATAGTAGTGGCAATATGCTAAAAGCTTTAAAGACACACAACGAAGGAATTTTGTATTTTTTGAAAACGGCTATAAAAGAAGAAATTGGCCACTTGCCTGTACGTGACGTAATTTACGTGTTTGACCTCTTTACAGGCGATTGGTCTCTGTAGTGTGGAAATTTTTATCATTGGACAAAAGCATTATCTGCTCGAGACTTTGACATTGTCGGCCATAGGAGTCGTTGATCAATCTTACTGATGTTAATAATCAAGTCTGTTGCCAAAAAATAAAGCGAATTTCACGTTTCCCTAGTAATGGGCTAAAGCGGGCATGTAAAGGAAAATAATACTAAAAATATAGACAAGTTCATTAGGTGCATAAAAGTGGCGACAATACACTGGAAATTAACAACGAGGAACACAAAACAAACATAGCAAACTAAAACAGAGAAATTACTACGAATATTCATTTACGTAACGAAACTACCCTGTGTAACTGCAGTGCTTATATTAAGGAAGGAATGCGCCGAAAATTTCAATTGTTTTAGTAATTTTCATATTTTATGCGAAACATTTGTAGACATACAACGCAACTTTGTTTTAACGCAATAGAATTTTTTTTTACTTTTGATACTTTTTGTATAATGGTACGTCATTGTCCAAATCCGCACAGCATCATGTAAATTAAGAACATAAAAAAAATTGCTCTACTCATTGCGATATAAATGTACATTAAAAGTTCAACTACGATGCTTTTTATTGTAGCGCAAGGTAAATAGAATTGATATTATAATAACAAATTTCAAATTTTTTTTCTCAGAATTTCATAAGAGTGAAAAATAAAATATTTCAATATGGCGACTGATGCCGAGCCTTAAGGCTATGGTGAGACGTGAAGTGCCAGGCAAAAACCATTCACAATAAATTCATAAAGCCATAATTTCAGCCAACGAAAACAAGTATTTGAGATTTTTGTTTTTGTGCGAACCAAGCGAAATAAAAGTATGTTTCAGGCATCAAAAGAAATGTATGAAAGTTTTGATTGAGTAGAGAATTTCTGCTACCCGTTTACCAAATTTTTTGCAGTTAAAAATTTTAAATGGTGTGGGGTAGTGTTTTTGGATGCAAATATCATGTTTGGGAATCATGTGTTTCATTTGTCTGCCTATTCCCCTGACGTTATAAATAGCATTACTGAATCTACTACATAAATATACGTTGACAATCTCTACAAAAGTTATAATTAAACATGTGAAACAGCAGAATGAGGGACATCTGCAAAATTCAGAAATTTCAACTTATGCCCTTATTTCAACTACGATAAAATTAGAGCAGTTTGAAATCTTGACAATTGATAGCGAAATTACTATTAAATATTTAAAACGGACATAATGAAAATACAACGAATTTTTGCTTATTGATACTAGATTCATTTCGTACGTCAATGAAATATTACTGTATATTTATATTTCTTAAAAAGTTCTTACTGGTATCTAAATTAAATTCAAATAAATTTATTTCAAATATCTGTAATGGGAGTTGCAAACTGGATACTAAAATGTGTTACACTACTTAACTAACAATATTTGTTGTGTTGGACATTTTTTGTTAGTGACAGTTTGCATATAATGCACACGTACAATAGAAGAACTATTAGAATTATTTGTTTTTAATTTACGTACGTCAATTTGATTTTAATTTTTACATTTTGTTCTATTTCAAACATATTTAGGGGAAAGTCGCCGAAATTGGACCGGCGCCAAAATTGTACCACCGCGGTATCTCGCGTGTTTGTGAACTGAGGTGCTATCTCCCGGCAGACATATGAACTACATGCTCAAGCAACACTACCACCCCACTGTGAGCGTTGAAACACAAGAGGTGTGTAACGTGCAGTCAGAAACGTGTTTTCGTTACTTGTAATGTAATATTTCGCGAGTGGCTGTAAGCGAAAACTACTGTATCAGGTTAGTTATATATGCGACTGTTACATATATCTATAAATATCATACATATACGTTTTCTTTAAATATATAACACGTGATAATCATGCCTATAGTTTGTAATGAGCGAGCCAAGTAGTAAATATGGCGGAGTTTCCTAATTTGAACCTCTCGAAGTTGCTAAAATTGGACCGGTCCAATTAAGGAAACTCATTGTGCAGTATTGCTTTACACTGGTAAGATTTGTTTTATTAAAGCCTACTCGATGACAAGAGTATATTAGGGGTGCCATATTACAACATTTATACCAGTCTATTTACATTCACAGGAGATTAATATTACAGTGTGTGTTACATAATTTGTATTGTAAAAACATAGGCCTTATAGACAAATTTACGTAAGAAGTGAGTGGTAATTTTCAGTTGTGTGTATTGAAAAGTCCCCTTAATTACTTGTGAAAATTTACTACACACATGTGGGAATATTTTCCTTTACACGTAAGTGTAAGGCCTAATTTGTTTTCCTAAAATGTACAGGAATTTTACCTCAATATTTTTACAATTGAAATTATCT